>ML805502.1:313845-328979 GCA_009831015.1 Picea engelmannii
GAATTGCAAGATCCAAAACTAGAGGTTCTCCTAGATGGAGGGAGAATACTATGATGATTACTTGTACCAGTAAACCAGACTTATCTCTACATGAGTCATTATATCATCCGCAACATCCATGAGTTAGAGTTCTACATTAGATGAATGCAAAGAATGTTCTCCAGAGAAATTGAATAAAGAGCGTATGAAGAGCAATCTCAATAATTTGAGGCATACCAGAAAGAGACCCTTGTATACAGATATAAGAAGATAAGTTGGTGGAGAACCTCCAGTGCACAGCAGAAGCATGTTGAAGATTTCCTATAACATCAAGATGATTACTCAGAAGATCAGATCTCATGATGACAGAAGAAGTGCCACATGGATATGTTCCAGCTTTTCCAACAATGATATACTCTATTGTTCAAAGCTACATGAAGCCTTCACAGTGTTCCAGAATAAAGTACATTTGAAATCAAGCATTACATTATCCATGATGAAGTCCATAAAGGAGAAAGTGGTTCTCCAATACATATCTCCACAAATGAGCAGATAAGCAAACATTTTGGTAAAGATTCTATCCAATATGAAAGAGTTTGCATACTCAAGTTGGAGTTCGTGGAAATGAATTCATTATTGAAAAAGGAAGAGATGACTCCCAGGTTGGGAGGGAGCACTGAAAATATTATTGAAGACATTCATTTTCAAAGATTGAAAAATAGTCCATCTTGGAAAGATGCTTTCCTGTTCGGAAAGTGGATTGAGATTTATGACGAACAACGTTTTCCCATTGTGGCTAACATGGGAAATGGTCCATATTGTTGATGTATCATAGACAACGAATTCCCATTGTGGTTAACATGGGAAGTGGTCTAGGGCAGTCTCTCTTCTTGAGGGTTACTCAATAAGACTGGCCCGCCTCGCCGGACAATGATTTCTCATTGTGGTTAACATGAGGAATGGTCTGTTTTGGAGGTTGATATAGGACATTCTTTTCCTCTTGTGGTTAACATAGGAAATGGCCTGGACAGTCATTCCTTAGGGTTTATACATTCTCTCCAGGGTGCACTTTGATTAGTGTAGGAAGAATGGCCCAGGGTGGGGAATGGTCCAGGCTCAGCAATCAGGAACATGCATTCCTTAGGGTTTATACATTTTCTCCAGGGTGCACTTTGATTAGTGTAGGAAGAATGGCCCAAGGTGGGGAATGGTCCATGTTCAGAAGACAGGACAATTATTATTCCTTGCTTGAGAAGAATAGTCCAGATATCTCATTGTTCTACTCTGAGGGTAGATATTCTTTCATATCTCATAGATGTGAGTGAAAGATTGGCCAAGATGATTTAGTTTACATGATAACATTGTTTATGTGCATGTTGTTGTCAGATGATTGTTATGAAGACTATATGATAGTAGATGTATACTACTGTGGTGGATATGTTCCATTGTTCATGACTATACAGTGTTGATCAAGTACTTGTGTGTTACTTGGTGTGGTAGTGTACCACTGGATTATAGTTATGTACTCCTATGGATAGACACAGTTGTGTTCTATTTATTTTTATTGCCTTTAAGACTATCAGCAGTTTATTGGAGATAATCATCATCTAGATGAATGATGAACAGAGATTTTCCAGACGGAAAATCGTTCAGAGAATTTACTCTTCTAGATTATAAGAATCACTCTTTTATCACTCTATGGTGTGAGTGACTTATCCAACATCATGTCTGATTACTCAGATGAAGTATGGTTTCGAGAGATGGTGCAGTTGATGACACTGATGGTGATGATGATGCTCATGATCTAGTCATAAGATAGTCTAGATGACTATGTTGATGCTACCGAGTGAATGGTATGTTTTTGTGCTCAAGACCATTACCTGTAATACCTCCCTAGCTAGGAGGGAGTGTTGATATTATGGTAGATACAGTAGGTATTTACCTCCACATGTAAACCTAACGAGAATAGAAGACTCCGAGAAGCAAGAGAAACCCTAATGAGTTGGCTAATAACCCTAGAAGACTTGTCGGCTCAAGAAGATAATATGTATTAGGTTATTAGCCTTCAAGAGAAGAAGTCGGCTAGAAGAATTAATATACACTGAGAAGACAGGTACCCGGAAGGAGAAGTCAGCCCCAGTAAGTCTGCCAGAACCACTATGAATACAAGGTGCCAGTCTCTCATTTGACACATCTCAGCAGTTGGAGAGAGCCAGTTCTGCATAGTGCAGTTGCAGTCTTGTGCGCAGGTTTGGAGGAGAGTTGTCGGTGCAGTTGTTGCATCTAGCAGTTACGTTTTGGATTGGACTATCTCTTGGCTAGGGTTTGGACTGTCTGGTCTGCTCTTGGTGATGCGCTATCCTTGGGGAAAGGTGCGCTACCCTTTTTTTGGCTATCTAACCTAGGGTTTGCTTCTAGAGTGATTCTCTATCAAGGTTAAGGTGCTTGGAGGGTGGCTTCATCCTATGGTTGGGTGAGAAGGGTATTGTCAATGGTAAAACGAGCACACATCTTTCATATTCTAACAAAAAGTGGGTGTGCTCGTTTAACCATAGACAATATAGAAATGTTGTCACCCAACCATAGGCACGAATGCCACCCCCGAGCACCTTGACCTTGACAGAGAGAAGAATTTTGGTAGAAAATAAATAGCCAACCAAGGATAATGCACCAAGCAAAGATAACCAAGACTGATCAGAAAGTCCAACCCAGAAAGACCAAAATTACATATTGTAGTAACTACAGCTTCTCCCCAGACTTGCGCACTACTGGATTTATGCAGTTGTGACTTGTGTGTGTCAAATGAGCTCTGGTGCCTTATATTTATACTGCTCTCTCTAGGTTGTCTGGGCCTACTTCTCTTTCTAGAGGCTAAAGACTCAATATAAAATATTCTCTTTAGCCGACTTTACTTCTAGGGTTATGTCCAAGTCTTTTAGGGTTCTTCTTGCTTCCTGGAATATTCTAGTCTCATCAAAGGTCACAAGTGGAGGTTAATACCTCCCGCAACTACCATAATATCAACACTCCCTCCTACATAGGGAGGTATAAAAAGCAATGGTCTTGAGCACAAACAGACCATTCAATCGGTAGCATCATCATAGCCACATAGTCTATCTCATGATCAAATCACGAGCACCGTCAACATTATCCAACTGGATAATCTCCATGACAATCAATACAATGTCATCTAATAGAACACAAATGTGTCTATCCATAGTAGTACATAACTACTATCCAGTGGTACACAACCATACCAAGTAGCACACAACTACTAACCATTGACACATAGTCACAATCAGTGGAACACATCCACCACAGTAGTATACAACTATTGTCCAGAGAAATACAATCTCTACAACAGTCATATCATATGATATCAACCTACATAAACAATATCATGATACAATTTGAGTCATATGGGCCATTCTTCCACTCACATCTATGAGATCTGGAAGAGCATCTACCCTCATACAGTAAAAGCATCAACCATGGGCTATCTGGACTATTCTTCCCAAGCATGGAAGAATAATTGTCCCTGATTTCTGAGCCTATACCATTCACCTAACTGGGCTATTCCTTCAGCGCTAATCATAATGCAACCTGGATAGAACGAGTGTTCCCTGGGGAATGCATGTCCCTGATTTCCGAACCTAGACCATTCACCTAACCGGGCCATTCCTCTGGCACTAAACATAGTGCAACCTAGAGAGAATGAGTTTTCCCTAGGGAATGATTATCTGGACCATTTCCTAAGGAAATGATTGTCCCGCATCAACCTCCAAAAAATACCATTCTTGGAAACTGCTCACAACTGTGAACTTTGAAAGAATGACTACCCGACGAGGCGGACCATTCTACTTGACCACTACTGAGAGTGACTGAAAAGAAGAATTATTTTCCTAAACCATTCCCCCACACTGGCCACAAGGGGAATCATTGTCTATGGTACATCAACAATATATTGGACCATTTTCATTACGAAAATGATTGTCCGATCTGGACCATTTTCTGAACTGGAAAATGTTTGCCCGTCAGAAAATCTAAAACCACTTTTTGAACTGGAAAGGAACCGCCCATCCTCGACCATTTTCCAAACTGGAAAATGATTGTCCATAAATCAATGATATATCAATGCTCCCTCCCAAACTGGAGATCCATCTCTTCCCTTTCAGCGAAGGGAGTTATCTCCACGATCCCCAACTTGTCTCGTAAGTATGCAAACTTTATCCTGGACAAAGGCTTTTTCAAAATATTTTTTGTCTTCTCATCTATGGAGATATACTGGAGCTTCACTTCTCCTTCCTAGACTTTATCTCAAATAAATTAGTATTTGATCTCAATGTGTTTCGATCGTTCATGAAACCCTGGGTGTTCAGATAGCCTTATACAACTCTGGTTGTCATAGTATATTATGGTCGAATCTGGAACCTAGTCAAATAATCCATAAATCATCTTTCTCATCCATACTTGTTTTTTACATGTCTCACATGCTGCAATATATTCTGCTTCTATTGTGTTGAGTGTGACATACTTATGTTTCCTACTGTCCCAGGATATCACAGCAGAGCCCAAGATGAAACACATCCCTGAAGTACTCCTTTTGTCTTATGCACTCCCTACCCAATCTAAATCTGTGAATCCATGAAGTTGTATATCATTGGATGAGGTATATCTTAAACCATAGTTTAGCATCCCACGAATATATCTTAGAACATGCTTTGCAGTTATCCAATGTTCATGTTTGGGTTCCACCTGGAACTGGTTTAGGGTGTTTACAACAAATAAAATATATGGTCGAGCATTCACTAAATACATTAATGACCCAATCAATTGCTGATATAGGGAAGAGTCTACTGGATTAGAGTCTGAGTCTCTTACTTTCCTTATATCCGTGGTCATAGGAGTGTCCATGGATTTGCAATCCATCATTCCAAACTTCTGAAGAATCTTCACTTCATTCTTTCCTTATCCAAGGAATTATTCACCACACTTTTGCCATACTTCTAGTCCCAAGTAATAATGCATGAGATCACGGTCTTTCGTATCGAACTTAGAAGCTAGTTCCTTCTTACAGTGGGTGATGAGAGACTCTTCACCTGTCAAGAATAAATCGTCAACATATAGTAGTAGAATCACAGGTGCATTGTTCACAACTTTGTAGTAGAGATTTGGATCTGCATGAATCTTGGAGAAACCAAGTATTATTAAGTAGTTGTCTATTCTGGCATACCAATCTCTTGGAGCTTGCTTGAGTCCATACAAGGTTTCTTTAATCTACAAACATGAGTGTCTTTGGAGTGTACTTCAAATCCTTGAGGTTGTTCAATGTATACTTCTTCTTCGATTGCTCCATTGAGAAAATTTGTCTTTACGTCCATCTGATGTAAACTCCATCCCATGGAAGCAGAAAGACACATAATAGCTTTAATAGAAGTATATCTAGCAACATGAGCAAAGGTCTCGTCATAATCTTCTCCCTCCTTTTGGGAGAACCCTCTAGCTACAAACCTTGCTTTGTATTTGTCCACGCTTTCGTCTGCTGCATGTTTGATCTTATAGAACCATTTTGAAGTTACTATTGATTTTTCTTTGGGTCTAGGCACAATTTCCCATACATCATTTTTCATGATGGACTAGTGTTCTTCTGTCATGGATTCTTTCCATTGTTTCTTCTAAGCTACCTCTTCAAATGTGGTGGGTTCTTCATTTAGAATATTTTTCATACATGCTACATAGATGGAGAATCTATTGGGATTTTTGCTTTCTCTGAAGGTGCTACTTGGGGCTTTGAGTCTTTCTGCTTCTTGTAGAGTAGCTTCAAGCCAATTTGGACGTTTCTTGGTTTTGGGTGAAATGACTGATTCAATAGGTTCACCTGGTTGCATCGGATGATCAAGTTGTTTTGTTTCTTCATTCTGACTTTCTGGAAGACATGTGTTTTCTTCTTTAGGCTCTTCATACTCTTCTTCGTCTATAGTTTATTCTATGGATTTCTTGAAAGCCATATTTTCATTGAACGTTACGTCTCTGTTGACTTCAAACTTATGTTGTTCCGAGATATATATTTTATAGGCTTTGGATGATTCACTGTATCCCACAAATATGCCCTTCTTTCCTGAGGGTTCTAATTTCTTCCTTTTATCCTTGGGGATGTGAATGTAAATAGGGAATCCAAAGATTCTTAAGTGTTCCACATTAGGTTTCTTTCTTAAGAAGGCTTCTTATGGAGTCATATCCTTCAATATGTGGTGGGGACTTCTGTTCTGAACATATATTGTTGCCATGGCTTCTTCTCCCCACAAATACATAGATAAACCTTGATCGTTCATTAGTTCCTTCACATTTTATTCAATAGATTTGTTCTTCCTTTATGCTACACCATTTTGTTGAGGATTATGAGGAACAATTAGCTTCCTCCTAACCCCTGCCGATTTGCAAAAGGAAACAAATTCCTTGGATGTGTATTCTCCTCCATTATTTGTTCTCAAGGTCTTGATTTTATTGTTTGTGAGGTTCTCTATTTCTACTTTGAATTCTTGAAACTTGCTGAAAACTTCATCCTTTATATTCGAGAGATATAACCAAGTATTTCTTGAGTAATCATATATGAATATTAGATAGTAAAGAGAACTTCCTAGATATTTGACTGGCATCTGACCGCAAACATATGAATGTATTAGATCTAGGATTTCCTTAGATCTATTATTGTTGCTTGAGAATAGTTTCTTAACATTCTTACCAAGAGCACATCCTTTGCAAATTCCTTCATGTGTAGATTGTAGTTCTAGTATTCCTTCAACCATATTTTCGAGGAAAGGTAATGTTTTATAGTTGATATGAGCATACCTTCTATGCCAAAGTTCATTGGGATTGACTTCATCATGTACAAGAGCTTCATCATTTCGTTCTAGTAGTCTTTATAGTCTTCCTTCACGGGTTCCAATAAATCTAGTTTTATCTATGTTGGAGTCTCTAGACCAAGATAATACTTTTCCATCTACAAAGGCTATTATTTTTCCTTTGTCTTCTAGGAAAGATATGGATACAAGATTCTTTTCTAAACCAGGGACATATAAGAAATTTATCAAATGAACATTGTTACTTGTTTTCAATTTGATGGAGGCTTGACCAATTCCTTTGACTCGATAGGTGTTCTTATCTCCAAGTTCTACCTTGTAGGATGTCCTCTTTTCATTCAGATTAGAGAGTCTGACTCGATCTCCTGTCATATGCCTGGAAGATCCACTGTCAATTATAAACATGTCATCTTCAAGAGTTCTTGCGAGAGATGAATAGTTTAGATGATCCGTCTTTTCATTCATGATTTTTGTTGACTGATAACTGGTCAAACTTTGACTTTGACCCAAAATATCAACCTTGATGTTTTTTCCTTATGAGAGTGCCAAGAGGTGCATTGGACTAAGGCACACTAGAATATCTTCTCTTTGAGTAAGGTGTTCCATCATAATGTGTTGGGCAAGAGTTTTAGGGTTTTGCAACTACACCTACTAGTAACCCTAGAGACAGTGCTTCAATAACTACACCTGCTAGAAACCCTAGCAGCAGTTCTTCAACGATCTTGATAACCTTATGGCTTAGCTTCCTTCCGGTTGTTAGACTGAATGAAGGAGGTGTGGGCCCATAACCTGTTAGAAAAGTGGGTGTGCTCGTTTAACCATAGAAAATATAACAATATTGTCACCCAACCATAGGCACAAATGCCACCCCTAAGAACCTTGACGTTGACAGAGAGAATAATTTTGGTAGCAAATCAATAGCCAATCAAGGCTAATGCACCAAGCAAATATAACCAAGACTGATAAAAAAATCCAACCCATAAAGACCGAAATTACAGATTGCAGTAACTACAGTTGCAGCTGCTCCCCAGACTTGTGCACTACTGGATTTATGCAGTTGTGACTTGTGTGTGTCAAATGAGCTCTGGTGCCTTATATTTATACTGCTCTCCAAGCTGTCTGGGCCAACTTCTCTTTCTGGAATCTAAATACTCAGTATAAAATATTCTCTTTAGTCGACTTTACTTCTAGGGTTATGTCCAAGTCTTTTAGGGTTCTTCTTGCTTCCTGGAATACTCTAATATCATCAAAGGTCACAAGTGGAGATTAATGCCTCTCGCAGCTACCATAATATCAACATCTATTTCTTTGTTTTGTTATGTATAATTTTTTAAATACTTCTCACTTGTATTGTCATTCCCTACAAAACAATAATGTATTCATTTGTGATTTACAACCATTGAAAAAAGTTCACAATATTTAAGCTTTGAAAAACATTGATTCAAACATATAATAATTACCTTAAGTTTGCCCTGAAATGCTTGCTTTTATCTTGATCATCCAAATTTGAATTTTGATTCTTAATAGAATCTCCAACACCCTCATCATCTTGATTGGATTTTCCATTCTTATTAGAACAATCTTATGAATAATTGGCATCTATGTTACAACTAGATATAGGGATTGAAAACAATTAATCAAAAAAAGTAGGCACATAAAACGAAAGACTTAATCAAATAAGATATTGAAAAACATTAACATAAAATACCATTTTGTTGATCAAGTAATAATTTAGATAAAATATTATCATATACAGTTCCTAATGAATTGACTCCACGATTGAAAATAGTCCTATGTTTCCCAACTTGTACATATAATGAATAAATCTACATACAACAGATAATGAAATAACCGTGCCTTCGGGTGACGTAAATGTGTCAACTATGTGATCCAAAAACTTTTGGCTCATTTCTTTTCCAAATACATGTTTTCTCAAAGACAAACTAAAATATCTAAAGTTTGGTATATAAAAAAGTGGTATATTTGTATCTTCCTAATCCATCTCCATATAAAAAGTAGGGGCTATCTCTCATTCCAATGGAATTCTCCAAGACTGTATAACAAAGAACCCTATGTAATAATATTTTGAATAATCTTTATAAATGCCAACATATGGGTACTTTGTTACATTTCTCTTTGTCCTATTGTAGTATTGAGAAATGTTTTCTTGATTTTTATCGCATGATTTGTACTTGTGTGAAGCCTGACACAAGATCGTCATATCTTGCGTAACTACAGGAAATCCTACCACTGTCACCTTAGTAATATATCCCCTCATTTTAGTGATGGAGGAGGTCCACCACAAGGGAGCATTCCCTGGTGACCTCAAGGGATCAAAGTAGCAAGTTTTCTAGCCAAGCCTACTACCCCTCTCTTGATCACCTAAGTCAAATTCTAGGTCAAATAAAAAAGAGGTATGAAGCTCATATGAGTACCCGATGTTGAAATATTGTAACTGCGAAGATTATTCTAATTATAATTGAGTTATTATCATGTATATCAATCCCTTTTTGTGGATTGATCATGTCAGGACTTATGAATGACCAAATCCCCTTTTGTGGATTGGTCAAGCCCCAGTCAAATGATGCTAATTGAGAAGTCGGCCCCTAGGGCTAATTAAAGTGGTTTTAGCCACTAGTTGGAAAAGTCGGCCATGCTTCATGAAAAGACACAACCCTAGCGCTCCTCAACTAGTATAAATAAGAGAGGCTACCGCCTCATTCACTAACTCACTCAAGTCACTCATCTAGTGTGCAAGTTTGAAGGAAGTTGCAGTTAGAAGAAGGAGAAGAGAGAGGCGCATTGCTCAGTCTTGTATATTCTCTAGTGTTTGGTTTTTTATCTTGTCTTTGTATTGGCAATCTATATTAAGGAAGTTTTTGTTGGGTTTTCTCCCCCATGAGGGTTTCCCAAGATAGAATGTTGTGTACCTTGTGATTTTGTTTCTCTCAATGATTCTACTTATGATATTATTGTCTAGTAAATTGAAAAGAACAATAATAGCAGCTCTAAATTTAACATGGTTTCAGAGCTTGACTGAATAGAGCACCTTTCACTGGGTAACCAAAAACATCATGGTTGTCGTACAAGAAAATTAGGGCTTTTTATTGGAAGGGAATTTCATCCTAAAACCCATCTAGGGAAGTGTGCCCTAGCCTAGCGAACTCATTGGCATCTTGAGCACACATTTTCAGTGTCCAGAACCTCCGGAAAGTGAAACCCTAGTTTTCACTAGTACCGGAAAACCAGGAAACCATAACCAATACCAGTCCATATTTGTGCGGGTCCAATTTCAAGGGGTAAAATTTGGATTTTCTGAAAATAGACTGCACCAACCTACTCGCCTCAGCCCAACGCACCTCCTAGTAAGTTCATATTCAATTTCTAAGCACTTTCGATTTTTGGTCATTTTCCCAGATCCAGGTCAAGATGTATGCAAGCACTAAGATTGTTGACAAGTTAGAAGGTGTGGAAAACTTTTGTTCCTGGCAGTACAGTATTACACTCATTATTGAAGAGAATGACCTTGAAAAATTCATAAAGGAAAATGTATCGGAACCCGTAAAAGTTACAGCGAAAGCAAAGTACTAGAAGGATATGGTTAGGGTTAAAATAATCATTGCATAATCTATTAAAGATCACTTGATCCATCAAGTGTATTCTAAGAATAATCCAAAAGAAATGTTTGATTCCCTAACCAGGATGTATGAAGGAAGTAATATCAATCGGAAGATGAATCTGAGAACCCAACTCAAGAATACAAAAATGCAGAAAGGAGAAATTGTTCATAACTATTTCTCTAGGGTTTCTCAATCCAAGGAACAACTAGAATAAATTCAAGACAACCTAGATGAATATGAACTCATAATGATAGCTCTTAATGGTCTCACAAGACCGTGGGATGCCTTCATCTAAACTATTTGTGCAAGAAAGGAGAAACCCCAATTTGACAGTCTTTGGGAAGAATGTGTTCAAGAAGAAGCAAGAGTAGCTAACTAAGAAGTAGTACTACTAAGGGATTAATATCAATCCCTATATGCTCATGATAAAGGAGGAAAGAAAAGGTCTCACTTCCAGAAGGATACCCATCTACATAAGAAATCTCACTCCCCAAAGAGATTCACCCATTTCCATAAAGAATCTCACCCTCCAAGGAGATTCTAGAAGTTTCAGAAAGGTCAAAGAAGAGAAAAATATTTCTCTTGTTATCAATGTTATCATTGTGATAAGATGGGACGTATTGCTAATAATTTTCCCGCCATAAGAGAGGAATACAAGAAGAGAAATAACAAAAGACACTGTGCCCATGCAGTTGAAGATGATGAACCACCCACAAAGATGATTAAAGAAAAGATTGAATAATATGTTTTATTCTCTTCCCTCTCAGGATTTTTGTCACCTGGAGATGATACTTGGCTCATAGAGAGTGGTTCCTCTAAGCACATGACAAGTCAGAGAGACATTCTCTCTATCCTTACAGAAAAGAACTTTCCCCAAAAAGTTACACTCGGAGATGATTACTAGTACCCTATCAAAGGAGTGGGATAATCCACCTACAAACTTGATTCATGGACCCCAATGAAAATGATGGATGTACTCTATGTACCAGGTTTGACAAAGAATTTTCTTTCTATCTCAGCTTTAGATAATAAAGGTTTCAAGGTTGCATTCATATATGGTGAAGTCCTTATGTGTCCTAAAGGAAAAACCATAGAATATGTAATTGTTATTCAAACAGAGGAAGGTGGCATGTATAAATTAAAAGGCCACTCAGATGTAGCCTTGAATCACTCCACTAAGAGTCCATGTGAACTTTGGCATAGAAGAATAGCTCACATCAACTACAAATCCTTACCATATGTAAGCAAGGTAGTTACAGATATACCATATTTCAAGGTTGATCATGAAGGTGTGTGCAAGGGATGTGCACAAGGAAAGAACATAAAGAATCCTTTCCCAAAGAGCGATAGTAAAGAAAAAGGAATATTGGAGCTCATCCACTTATATGTATGTGTCCCAATGCCATCAACCTCTCTTAGTGGGTATGTATACTATGTGTCATTTATTGATGATTATTCCTGCAAAAATTGGGTTTATTTCTTGAAATCAAAATATGAAGTGTTTGGAAAATTCAAGGAATTCAAAGCCTTGATAGAGAATCTCTCTAAAAGAAAACTCAATATACTCAAGTTAGATAATGGATGAGAATACACCTCAAAAAAATTTGTAATCTTTTGCAGAGATGTCGGGATTAAGAGGGAGCTCACCACTCCCTATAATCCTCAGCAAAATGGTGTATCAAAAAGAAAGAATAGAACTATAATGGAAGTAGTGAAGACTATGATCCATGATCAATATATTACAATGCACTTATGGGTTGAAGCAACAAGAACAACAGTGTATTTCCAAAACACATTATCCCATAGTGCACTTGGATTCAAAACCCTTGAAGAAATGTTCTCCAGAAAGAAGCCATAAGTAAGCCATATCAATATATTTGGATGTCCAGTGTTTGTACACATTCTGAAAGAAAGGAGAACCAAGATGGAACCTTCAGGAAACAAGGGAGTATTTGTTGGATACAGTGAGTTCTATAAGGCCTTCAGAATTTACATACCAGGTTACCATCATATTGAGATCAGCGGAGATGTAACCTTTGATGAAGATGCAACACTCAAGAAATCAAGAAGATGCCAACTTGAAGAAGTATATGAAGAAGAGCATGTAGCTCCGAGAGTTGCAGAACCAGTGAGGGAAGTTACAGATACCCTTGATGATGAGATTCCAAAAGATCATGATATGACAAAATCTCAAGAACCTCCCCAAATGACGATCTCTCACAAGAGAAAGACAACTTGGGAAAGGGAACTTATTCAATATGGAGAGAAGTATGGTGCCCTAGAAGGAACCATGAGACAAATCAAGAAAACTAATCCATTCTCCAGTTACATGGCTTTGATGTGTGATCTCATAGGAAAGGAGTGTACTTGCTTTGAAGAAACCATTCAAAAGAAAGAATGGGTAGATGCCATGACAAAAGAATACCAATCCATTATAAATAATGATGTATGGTAAATAGTTCCCAGACCGAAGAAAAAATATGTGGTATCTTCCAAATGGTTATACAAGATAAAACATGTTGCAGATGGAAGTATTGAAAAACATAAAGCAAGGTTTGTAGCTCATGGATTTTCTCAAGAGGAAGGCATTGATTATGAAGATATGGTTTCTCCTGTAGCCAGATACACTTCTTTCAGAACCATAATAGCTTTTGCAACCAAGATGAAGTGGAAGTTACACCAGATAGATGTGAAAACATCCTTCTTAAATGGTGTTATTGAAGAAGAAGTGTATATGGAACAACATCAAGGGTTTGAAGTTGAATATATAAAGACTCATGTATGTAGGTTGAATAAGGCTATGCATAGGTTGAAGTAAGATCCTAGTGCTTGGTATGGCAGAATTGATAGTTTCTTGATGAGCTTGGGCTTTACCAAAAGTAAAATTGATTCTAAATTTTACTTCAAGGTTATGAATGATGAGCCAGTTATATTGTTGTTATATGTGGATGACTTATTCTTAACTGGAGAAGAAAAGTTCATCACTAATTATAAGAAGAATTTCGTTGCAGAATTTGAGATGAAAGACCTAGGCCTGATGCACTATTTCTTAGGTCTTAAAGTTTGGCAGATCCCAAAGAAGATCTTCCTTAACCAAGGGAAGTATGTAGTTAAAATATTGAAGAGGTTTGATATGTTGGAATGTAAATCCATGAACACACCCATGGAAACAAAGTTGAAGATCTCGGTTGATACTTCGCCATAATTGGTTGATGCTAGACTATACAAACATATCATTGGATTGTTGATGTATCTAACGAATACCAGGCCAGATATATGTTTTGTTGTGAACACCTTGAGTTAGTATCTGGTAGATCCCAGACGTGTTCACCTTTTTACTGCAAAACATGTGATGAGATACCTTAAGGGTATGTTGGACTTTGGTCTCTGTTATAATGGAGATCATGACTTTAGACTACTTGGTTATATTGAGTCAGATTGGTATGGAAGTGTTTCTGATAGAAATATCACTTCGGGATGTTGTTTCAGTCTGGGGTCAGCCATGACTTCATGGCAGAGAAAGAATCAATCTAGTATTGCTCTCAGCACGGAAAAATTGGAATACATTGCAACATGTTCCGCCAGTTGTGAAGCAATATGGATTTGAAATTTGTTGACAATTATATTCGATCTGGATATGGAAGCAACTATGATTCTATGTGATAATCATAGTTGCATAAAGATGATGGAGAACCATGTGTTCTATTACAAGTCGAAGCACATAGAAATATGGTATCACTACATTCATGATATGGTGCATAGGGGAGTTGTAAAGCTCCAATATGTTGGCATAGATGAGCAGGTTGCAGATGTGTTGACTAAGCCTATGTCTCGTGTAAAGTTTTATTACTTTCGAGACAAGATTTGTATAGTCCGAAAGGACCTCCCTCAAAAGGGGGAGTGATGTTGATGATACTATGGTATCCTGACCAACATTGGGCAGCTCAGTTAGGATTTTATATCCTAGGGGACTAATCATCCCTAGACAGATCTCGAAGGTCTGGTAAGGATGGTCTATCAAAGTACATGTGCATGTATATGACAGTTGTGTTCAGTAGTAGTAGCTCCGTTAGGATTTTATATCCTAGGGAATCTTTTTATTCCTAGGCAGATCCCGAAGGTCTGGTAAGGACGGTCTGTCAGAGTAACACGTGGTAGCTCCGTTAGGATTTTATATCCTAGGGAATCTTATGATTCCTGAGAAGATCCATAGAGAATTTCAGAGTACTAAAAAATGTTGTTGTTACACCTACCTCATTCTGTTGCTATATGATGATGATGATTTTATCTCAACCTTGTGTTGATGATGTTGTTTCTATTGCCTCGTGTTGTTGATGATGTTGTTGTTCCAACCTCATGTTGTTGATGATGTTGTTGTTCCAACCTCATGTTGTTGATGATGTTGTTGTTACAACCTCGTGTTGTTGATGTATCGGCCTCGTGTTATTGATGATGATGTATCAACCTAGTGTTGTTGATGTTGTTGCTATATTTTTATACTAATCGATGTTGATGTTTCAGATTCCAGCTCCATGTTGTGAATGATGATAATGATTCTATTCTAGATCCATGTTGTGAATGATGATGTTATTTATGATGAAGAAAAACTTCTGATGATTTATAGATATTCCATTCAATGTTACATATGTTGATGATGTTGTTGCCCTCTCTCTCT
>ML805502.1:343064-353143 GCA_009831015.1 Picea engelmannii
AATGTATGGATAGGTACAGTACGGCCTCCAATGACAGAAATATTTCCATCACCTCTCACACAAAAAACCCTCTTGGGAAATGTGCCCAATGTCTCTTGGGAAAAGTGCTCAATTTTCTACCCTCACTCTCCTTCTACAAGCTTTCTCATAAATCTCTCTCAAAAAGTGTTTTGCACACTGCCCTAAGTTCACTCTTCTAGATGAAAATGACTTTTCATATCTAAATGTCTTTTGACCTTCCCCATCCCTAAATCTAATAGTCAAGATCTAATCTTTCATTTACAAGATCAAGAGACATGATTCATTCCCTCCAAAATAAATCACTTAAATATATTAAAGTACAATTTCACTTTATGACATAAGTGCACTAGTCACTTTAATATTAGAAGTTTACTTTACAAAAAGTCACTTTAAATAAGAGAGACACTTTATTAAAACTTTATAAAATACCTTTTACAAAGTTAAGTGCCTAGCAGTGTAAATGTGAGATTACTAATGCATACAAGACGCAACATGCATAGTACCTCCCAAGCTACCAAAATCTAACAAAATTTAGGTACGGGAGGGGTGTCAATGTGCCCTATTAGGTAGGCCAATCCCCAAGTCAAAGGATGTTTCCCAAGAAGACCCCATATAAGTCATGAAATGAATATGAGGTGGATTGGGGCAAGACTTCTAGGCATGGGGTTCTTGCTGGAAAATTGAATGGCATTGATGTCAACCTTAGAAAAATCCCTAAACCAAATCCCAAAAGCCCCTAATAGTGATGATGATGTGTCCACTTGAATAATCCTTGAAGAGACATGAAGAAGCCCCTAAAACCAACAAAAAAATCCCCTAAATCCAAGTGAAGAATCCCTTAAAGCCAAGAGAAGAAGCCCCTAAATCCAAGTGAAAAATCCCCTAAATCCAAGAGAAGAAGCCCCTAAAGTAAAGTGAAGAAGCCCCTAAAACCAACCATCCTTAAGAAAGAGGTGCAACCCAAAAGTTGTGATCCTTGGTCGTGTTGAAATATTGTAACTTCGAAGAATATTCTACCTAAGAAGGAGTGTTGAATAATATTGTTAATTAGGCCCTATTATGACTTTGTAAAAGTCTGCCCTATTGTGCCTTGACAATTTAAATATAACTTAAGAGGGTAAAGTGACAGGTCGGCCCAAACCTAATTTTAGGCTGGCCAAACCACTATTTATAAGGGAGGCCAACACCTCATTTGTACACTCACTCATGTGCTCTACGACAAGAGGAAAAAGTGTGCAAGTCTTAGAGGAGTAGTTGTTGCAACTGGGGGTGACGTCAAGGAGGGTTTTGGTCTATCTCTTGGCATCTCTTAGTTAAGTGGTGCGCTACTCTTTCCTGGTGAAGGAATAGAGGAGGATGTTTTGTTTTGTTTTTGGTCTATCTATATTGAGGAAGTTTTTGTTGGGTTTTCTTTCCCATGAGGGTTTCCCAGGATAATCTGTGTGTCTCTATTATTTATGTGATTGTCTCTCTTTCAGTGATCTTATTTATAAATCTAATGTGCTAAATGATTATAATAATCAAGAAGAAATGTAACTACTAGATGTATAAGTAAAACATCAACATGGTATCAAAGAAGGCATGAAAGAGACCAATTCACATTTTATAAAGAAGTAGCTAGCCTCGACGCACCCTCTCTTAGATTCTATTTTCAGTATTGCAGCTATTGCAGAATTAGGGTTTCTACATAAACCCTAAGTGTGATGTTTTCCCTGTTTAAGGAGGACATTGGGGGAAGTAACCACATCTAGGATCTCTCCCTAGGATGGCACATATAGTCCCTGGATCAAAATTTTGAAATTCAAATTTTGAGAAATTAGGGTTTCCCCATAAAACCCTAAGTTGTAGTTGCAGTTGCAGTTACAGTTGCAGTATCAGTTGCAGTATTAGTTGTAGTATCAGTTGCAGTTGCAGTGCCAGTTCCTTCATGCCAGTTGCATCACCAATTGCAATGGAAGTCTTTGTGAAGTGTTGGGACTGATTTTTATTGTCCTAGTGTGCCTTACCCTAGAAAATCTCCATCTAACTTTAAATTACAAGTTGCAACACCTTTGAAGTTTTAAAGGAGAAAGGATTTTTTGTCTAAACAAAAATTGTAGATCCAAAGGGATTTCAGATCCAACACATTCAAAGGAACAATGCACCTCAGGTTTGATCAATTTAATATTCCTATATCTGTTATGATCTTATGAACATCTAGGTTGTATTTTGATCTGTTGAAGTTATGACTATCATACTAACCATTGGACGGTACCCCAAGTAATCATCAAACCCTATCACCATCAAACCCTAGAAGGTGATGTCATCATCAAATGGAGGTGAATGTCAAGGGTCTAGGGAACTGTGTCCAAGGTGGAGGTTTCATTTTGTCTCTGCATGGTATCTGATTGTCAACTACTGCAATGTCCTCAATCCATTGAGTAACAACCCCTGGGGTACATTGCCCAAGATGTGGGATTTCAACCCATCTGTGTGTCATCATGACCAAATCTTCCAAAACCAAGCCCATTTATCCATTGTCCAAGGTCCAGAAGATGTGATAACTCATGTCGGGAGGTTCCAAGTCACTGTTTGACTCATTGCTCTACATCAAACGTGCCAAAGTCTGGCAACAAGGGCACAACGTCCTGGGTGAAAGCCATGGACATCCCTCAAAGAACCTTGAAATCAAAACAGAATATAAGATAAGGTAAATCAATGTTCATAAGAGATATTAGTCCATATGTCATGCAAAGTAAGTTGAATAATTCACCTCATTATGCACTTCAAGCATCACACCAACTCAGGACTTTATGTGAGTTGGCAAGTTTGAATATGGGAGGGCCTTCATCCAACCTTATTAGATGTGCCAACCATGACAATGAAAGAAAGGACCCAAGTAGACAGATAGGTCCCGAGGGAAACAGTGGCACGTGTTGGGATTACTGCATGGCTTATGGTGTCATTAAATCCATTTCTATGAGTGTCTCTGTAGAGGGAGTGCTTGTTGCTTGAGGTGCCCCTTCCTCGGTACTTTTTGCATTCTGAACCCCTTAATTTCCTTTTGATACCCATTCATTATTTTGAAAGTCCCTTTTATAGGTTTCAATCTTTATTCTTTCATTTTTTTACTGGCCTAAATTCTTCTTATAGATGTGCATTCAATGCATCAGGACAAGGGGCGATTATTATCATTTTTTACATACATAGGAGTTGCATCAACCTCTGGGCTTTCAACACCTTCTTCTCATTAGAGAATGAACCATGACCCATTAACAAAGTTTAGTACATTGTGACCGGCTCCATGATGGAAAGTGTTGATTATGGTGGGGAACAGAACGTTACCATTGTGAGGCCCCCCCAGTGGTACCCCTTTTCCCTTGGCAATGACAACACGGGACTAGGGCACAAAAGTTGACCACCAATGTGAAACAAGGCAACAAACATAACTTCTTGAGCCAATGATCCATTATCCAACTTCAACCAATGATCATCATGCACATGCCCAATAAATTAAGCACAACACTTTGCATTAAAGAAGGACTAGCATACCTCATGGTGATGTTGGCTTACCATCTCCCATACACTGAATTGTCTGGATCTAATGAGCTTGGCCGATATGTAGCTGTAAGAGGTAATCTCAAGGGGGATGCTATCTGTGGACATGTCGATCATCATCATGGTCGAGATCATTGTCTCCATTGCGGGCCATGCAACATGATCTCCTCTAGTTACCCCTAGGTATGGGGGGGTAATAGTTACCTTATGAATCTTTACATTGCGCAATTTACTTTGTATTACCTAGGATATTGGTGTACGATGATGAGTAACACATAGATGACACATTGTTGTAATTTTTCCCTTCCAAGAATTTATTGAACATTTCATGTTAAGAATGTAAATTACAATGAATATCATGATGATGGACATTTTGTTGGGCAAGACCCTTAGTCATTTTTAGGCTAGAGATGTGCTTTGGCATCTATAAATAACAACAGGGAGTTGTCGTTAAGCATACAAAACTGCAGCTTGGGATGCACTACACGCAGGGATACACGAGAGTTCAGGAGGCTTGAGCTTTTGTCTCGCCTTGTTGGAAGTCCTAGTAACCCCTATTGGTACCCATTCGAGTAGTATTGCATTGGAAAACACCTGAACACGAACAATACTTCCACTTACCATTGGGTATTGTTGTTGTCCTTATACACACTTGCAGACGTGAGCTAAATCCGGCTCACTTAGTGTGTCCTTGGAGGCACAATGCCTAGGTTCACAGCCCACGCTGACACTTTGACCGGAACCTCTTTTGTCTAGCCTTACTCCTAGGGAAGCCAAGGGGGGTAGACCCTAGTTTCTAGATAAGATTTAGAGTTTAAGTTCTAGGAGTTGTTTTTAATTTGTTAAGGTTTGGGGGGAGTCTAACCTATGATGCTAAGGCAACAATGCGAGATGCAATATTAGTATGTTAAGCAATCCCTTTCCTTAAGTCAAGTAAGACTAGTGCCTAAGGTTGGGTAATGGGGTTAGCTAAAGTTAAAGGATGTTTCGTTACAATGTAGTTACAAAGATTACAAAAGAATATTTATTCACCACAAGACTAGGTACAAGTACTTACAAATAAAGAATGCTAGAGATACAATGATACTACACAACAAGCTAACCATGTTATTTCAATGTGCAGGGAAAAAAAATCAAGGCATTAGCATCATAAACACATTGAGTTCATCATCAACATTCACATGGATAATAAGAAGATTCAGGAATTAAAGCACAAGTGTCCCACAATGATTATGATACTCAATACTTTAATTATTTAACCCACAAAGTATTATTAGATGAAAGATTGAATTACAAGTATTAAGCTCACGGTTTAATTACTTAGTGAGTTAAGGGTTTCTTAAGATTGCAAGATTTTAATTACCCTTATTAAGTGTTTCACCAAAAACCTCCTCCCCCGGTTGCCAAATGATTGTTGGATGCTCAAGAAGTATGGCAACAAGGCCTACCCTAGCTTCGCAGGTCAGCTCGAAAGATTGAGTTTTTACGGAAAGGACGCTCCTTCACGTCGTGAGACCATCCCCGGCCTATCACCTTCCATTTCCCTCCTCAATCCCCGTATTAGATGGTGGAGATGGTGGTATGAGGTACCCTATTAAGTCTATTAAGTTGATATATCAATTGGTTAGACTTAAAGGTGTGTTCTTAAGAGTTTTGGTCACTTTATGATGTCTTAAAGTGATGAATTAATGCCAAAACCGAAACTTACTTCAAATTATAAAGTGTGTTGTTTAATCATGAACATGAATAGCATTAACACATATAAGCAATGTAAAAACAAGTGGAATAACGATTTAGTTCATCACCATTATCAAATCACCAATATGAGAAGCTTGTTATGCAAGAGAACTAAAGCACAAAGCAATAACAATTTGCCCAAAGGAAAAAAAAAGAACTCAAGCTTACGCCACTTATCTTATGTTTTTTTAAAGCATTAAGGGGAAAGCATTAAGTGTAAAATAAAAGATTGAAAGATTAGAAGTGTGCCTACACTATCAACTTATCCAACAATATTTACCTAAGTGTGATGGCAAATGGCCTTAAGATGTTATAACATGAAATAAATTCACTTGCTAAACCATTAAAGCATTAGGCATTTAGTGTGTTGGATTAGAGCATGCAAAACAAGATAGATCTTGAAAGAGATTATAACAAGCAAATATATCTAAGTAAGTTGATTATGCCCCAAGGGATTAAGCTTAAAGATTATTGTGTGTAGAGATCTAAATCTAGAGCATTTAAACCATTAAAGCATGAAAATATCACTAGCACATTAAAACCCTAGCCTTACGATTTTGGGTATTCCTCTCCCAAGGTGTAGGCAATTATTAGAGTTAGAAGTAACTTGGAAATAAAGAGAGAGAAGCAAGCAAGAGAAGAAGCAAGCAAGGCAAACAAACAACCACTACAAGAAGCTCACTAACCCCACGTCCTAGCTTAGGAGAGTGATTTAAAGATAGAAAACTCAAAGCTAGATCTTACCCAAGCTCACACGTGGGAGGTAGGTTGTACCAATCCTCCTCCCAAGCTATGAGCTACTAAAATCAACAAGAAGTGAAGGAGAATAAGCACAAGAAGCTAGAAAAAATGAAGAGAAAGGTTGATAATGTTACCCACCTGAAGAGAAGGGTCTT
This sequence comes from Picea engelmannii, assembly GCA_009831015.1. Taxonomy (NCBI): domain Eukaryota; kingdom Viridiplantae; phylum Streptophyta; class Pinopsida; order Pinales; family Pinaceae; genus Picea; species Picea engelmannii. Next base: position 349,256 of record ML805502.1, read on the forward strand.
GGAGTGTTGTGTGGACGCTTTTGGGTAGCATAACCCCCTCAACCAGATTTGAACCTGCAAAAACCAGCAAGGTATACTTGTTGGAAAAACTACACACAATAACCAAAGATGAAGAAAAATTTCTAGTTTTGGTAGAAATTTATTGAGTAAAGATAGAAAAATTTCTGGTTTTGGTAGAAATGTTCTTATACTCTGTAATATTGAGTAAAGATATTCTAAAGAAATGCCAAACACAACAATTTACCTACATAAAACTTCTCTACTATTATTTTTCTTACTTTTCTTGACACCACCCTTTCATTACTATGCACACCACCTTTTCATTACTTTAGTCTTCCCATTCTCCACTTAGAGTGAATGCTAGTATTATTCAAATAAATATTTTCCAAAAGTATTAATAAAAAAGTCCCTATATCTTATTTTGCATGGCCTACAACTTGTTGATAGTTGACTATTTGTATTGATAAAATGAAATGATAAATTCTAACTTTAATTTATTTTTCTTCTTAAGAGTATTTATTTTGTTTTTACAAGTTTCTAATTTATTGTTAAGTCATCATTCAAGTAGAATGGAAAAATATAACTTTAACTACAATAATTTTATCCTTTATTAAAATGAGAATATCCTTAAATTATTTCAACATTTTCGCTTGCCCATATAGGGGCATGCTAGCACGGGGGCTTCACCTTGTTGACCAATACCTTATCACATTCATTCATAAAGGGGGTTTTTAAATTGTGAAAAATTAAGTCAATATATTGTAGGTATTGGAGGGAAGATGTGGAATCTCAAGAGGTTTATAGGTATTGGGGGGTATAAAAATGGGTATCTAGTAAAAATAGGGGTTTCTTTTATTGGAAAAATGTATTGGGAGGGGGGTTCAACAAAAGGATTTTGGGAGGTATTTATCAATATTTAGTGGAATTAGGGGTATTTTTTATGATCCATATTTATGAGCAGAACGAAATGAAAACACAGATTTATAATATTAACATAGAGACACGGTGAATAACAACAACGACACAGTAAAACTGGACTTCTATTAAATAAGAAATAGGTTGAAACTGTAAAATGCAGACTGAAACAAGCTTGCTAGAATGGTGGAAGCTTATCTTTGAGAAGAGATGTGACGTCTACGATCATTCGCAAGAAGACAAGTACAATGAGGCTCTGAAGGAATTTTTACAATAAACATGAATGTCAAAACCCTAGACATCCAAAAACCTAACCCTAGGAAATGAAGTGCCAAAATTCATGTGGGCCTCGTTGTGGTAAGTTAATACATCAACTTCCTGGGGTCGTAACTTTTGCATATGATCTTCGTTTAGGGTGCACAATATTTTGTTGGAAAGGTATCGATGGGGAAATTCATTTTGGGGGCTCAATGAGAGCCTTCGACTATCATTAAGGTGCATGATCGTGAAAAAACATTGTTTAAGCCCTCAAAATGGCCCCAAATGTTTGGGAACCGAAAAACTGCTAAAAATAGTAAATTGCCAGAAATTTGTTTTGAGCCAGTTGGAATAGGTGGGTGGCAAGGAATAGGTGGTATGCAAATGCCCGTAAATAATCCCATGATTATCAATGTTGTTTTGGCAAGGATAAATAATGCACGTTACTTTATCCCAAAAAACATCAAGAATAAATTCCTTTAATATGGTTGTTATAGTTTTCGAGGTGATATATTTTTACTCAATAAGCTTGATGGTGAGTATGTTAACACAATAAAAAAAATTGGAAACTGCTTTATAATTTTATTAAACATTGTGATTGTCTGAAAATGGGTAGGGGTTACATGAACGGTGTAATATAAATATCTACGTATCAAAACATACAGAAAAAATAGAGAGAAAATAACAACTTAATACCTTTTTTTTTTTTTTTTGTTAGTTTGTCTGTGACATGTGGGACTAACCTGTGGCTAAGAAACCGCAACTCAGGGGCATCTAAGCCATCAAAATCACCCGGGGATCGCACCCGACCTGAGCCACACCAACCCTTAACATGGCTGGATTTTTTGTCCCCGCATGTTTCGAAATGATGACTTAACATCACGGAGCACCTTAACAACACACTCCATCACCCACTGTCCTACACCTCGGGGACAACAACTTAATACCTTCTATTCCATTGAAACTTATCGATTAATTATAGAAAAAGAAGTGCAAATATTTTATAGTAAAAATGAAAAGGAATGTATATAAAAAAATCTTTGTAGTTCGAAAGCCTTCTTTATTGATAAATCAAATATTCTAGGGAGGAGGACCTTCTCTTGTAATAGTCTCAATGTGAATGACTAAGCATCACACATGACTTTTTAAAGTGAATTTACACGGGACACAATGAGTTGATGAAGACACGTAGAGGATAGGGAGATTGTCATTTCAACAACAAATCAGAGATTCAACTTGTTTACTGATGTCAGTTCATCCTTCTTCAAGTGACATGTGCGTCTCATTCTTCCTCGGATAGAAGTAGACCTACTTTACCTCTTCCTTGTTAGCTTCCCTTGTTCATTGGTTTCCACCTTTTGTTCTATTCCAGTGAGATCACCATCATGATTTACTGTGTTGATGTCACCTAACTCCCCATTTCTTCTTAGAGAAGTCTTGAGGGGTGAGGCATGGGTCGAGATTGCTTTTAAACCTTACCATGAGATGTATTTTCTAGACTACCCAAATTGCTTATTTTTCTCATGATGAGATCCATTGAAGCTAGGGGTGGACTGTTGTAGTAGTACGATTCAATCCTAAGCTTGCATGTACTTTTTTTTTCCCTTGTAGCCTTGGCTATCTATTATTGGTAGCACCCATGGATGTTTTACTCATAATATTAATAATTATTGTTGAGGATTAATGTTGTGAGTGGGCATTTGAAGCATTGAAGACAAAAAATTGCAATCAAACGGTTGAAACGCAACAACAATAGGTAGACTAAGGGGAGGAGTGGCATTATCAAAAAGGCATAAACGTTAAAGGACCGACTTTTCCCAAATCCTCCCTTTTTTGTGCTTTCTCATGTCTCTTTCTTCAACAATTTAGTAGTTTGGGTAGGAAGGGATACAACCTATGGTGAGGCTTACCCCCAACTATACCCCCACTTGTTATTTCCTTACCTCTCTAATGCCATACACTAGCTTCTCAATCCCATAGCTTAGGTTGCTTACATTCGGATGAAGCTACAGAACTGAAGAAATGTTATGGCATGTTTGTTTAGGAGAGTAGACATCAAACCCGTAAATGAGGAAGATGATTCCACGATTGAAAAGATCAAAATACAAAATGATTCATATCTACATGGTGTAGGGGATGGAATACATGCACCATGATAGAAATATCAATTACATCCATAATTACATAAAGTGTAGCAACATTCTCGTCACATATCCTAGTTACAAAATGTAAATCTTGTTAGAATATAAGTGGATGTGCTCGTTTTACCATTGACAATACCCTTATCACCCAACCATAGGCCAAATCCACCCTTCGAGCACCTTAACCTTGACAGAGAATCACTCGGGAAGCAAACCCTAGGCTAGATAGCCAAACAAAGTGTAGCGCACCTTTTCCCAAGGATAGCACACCAACAAGAGTTGATCAGATAGTCCAAACCTTAGCCAAGAGATAGTCCAAGCGTAACTGCTAGCTGCAACATCTGCAACAACAACTCTCCTCCAAACCTGTGCAGAAACTGGGCAACTACAGTGCGCACAAGTGCTGCTCTGCAATTCTAAGACTGCCTCCCAGAATCAGAACTGGCCTCCTGTATTTATACTAATTCTGGCTAATTGTCTGGGCCAACTTCTCATTATGGGTATCTGTCTGTTCAATATATATTATTATTTCTGGCCGACTTCTTCTCTTGGAGGCTAATAACCTAATATAAAT
>ML805502.1:482900-496076 GCA_009831015.1 Picea engelmannii
GATTCTTCTTAAGAGTGGACCCTTTGACACCATATAGTTATAGTGTTGACCTTGCCAATTAAATTCCATGAATTGTTCTTCAAGATTTGTGGCATAACTCTCCAACTGTATCAACCATTCGACACCTAGCACCATTTCCATTCATTCGAGCGATAGAGCGTAGAATCCTGTTTGTAGTTCTAGTTCTTGTATTTGAACTGAGATTTTATGACATTTTCCAACTTCTTAGACCCTTTTTCCATTAGAAACCTTAACAATGAGGTCCTTGGTGGGTTAGATGAAACAATTTAGTTTTTTTGCAACATCAATGTCTATACAGTTCTGAGTACTGCCAGAATCTATGAGTATTGTTAAATTTATATCTTTTATGACTTCCTTAAGTTTTAGGGTCTTAGGTTGTGGCTTCCCTTGCATAGTTGTCAGCAGAATTGTAGTTTTGCTTTCTTGTTTTCATGGAGGTTGGCTCTTATCCTTTTTTAGATGTGGTGGAATATATTTTGGAGTAATTATCTCTCTTTGAAGTTTGTTTTCTTCATTTTGATTTTTTTGGACACGTGAGATTGAAGCTAGTGATGCTTCTTGCGGTATTTCATCATGGTCAGAATCTTCTTTATATGCTATAGTGATTTCATCCTCTATTTTCGGGACTTCTACTTGCTTCCCATCCAGTATTCTAAAGTAGCGTAATGACTTTTCCTCACATCTGTGCCTCGATGTCCAATTTTTTCCACACTTACGACAATTGGTTTTCTTCTTGTTCTCTCTCACTAATTCACTACTGGATGAGTCTGATTCCTTTTCTACTTTGCAAGTATATAATTTTTTATTATTGCATTTATGCCCTGGAACCCAATTGTACCCACAATATCTACATTTGTTCACCCATTTCTTATCTGGGTTAGACTTTTCTATAGAGTACTTATTTGGTTTTTCATTTGAATATTTGTTTGACGCTTTTGAACCTACGAATGATGGCTTATTGAACTTGTGTTTTTGTTCAATTAGCATTGTTGCGTCTCTAGCCTCTTCAATAGTTTTAGGATTCCATTGTTTAATTTCACTATGGATGTAATCCTTTAATCCACAAATATACATTTTTAGTAATTGTTCATCAGTGAATCCACTTTGCCTTGTTTCCAACACCTCCCATTCATGTGTATAGTTGTTTATGTTCCCCTTCTGCTTAAGATGCACGTACTTGTTATATAGGTCATCATCCTCTTCATCATGGAATCTTTTTAGTAGGGCAATTGTGAAGTTTTTCCAATGGAAGGAACGCGCGTCACATTTTCTAGACCACCATAGGTACCAGTCATAAGTTTCTCCTTCTAAACTGTTGGAGGCTTTCATTACTTTTTCTCGTTCGCCTAGTGGAGGGTTTGATTAAAAAATTTCGTCCGTTTTGTTGATCCAAACAATAACTCCTCTATGGTCCTTGTCGTCATATTTCGATAACTCTTTTTTAAACTTATGGTAATCTCTTTCTTGAAATTTGTTGGTATTTCTTGAAAAATTTACCTCTAGTATTTCCTGGTGTCCTTGATCCTCAAATTTTTTTGATCTCGGGCTTTGTGGTGGCCTTTGATAAGCTAATGGATCTACGTATAATGTGTCCATTCGTTCGATTAATTGATCAATTCTCGTGATCTATGAATTAAGCATCCTCGTACTCTCATCCTTGCCATTACCCCTTATTCTTAAATAAGTATTCCATCACTCCTCTGATGTATTTATTAACGTGTCAATTCAGTCTTCTTTTTGCAATAATGTATTGATTTTTTCCAATAGTAGTTTTTGTACTTCGTCGAATTCCTCTTGACTCTTCTCGACTTTACCCAAATGATATTTAATACTGTTGATTTCACTTTTACGGTTAATTTCTTCCTATGTCTCCTCGTTCTTTTTCTCGCTTCCATCCATATTTTAATTTTTAAAATAGTTTCCCCATAAAGGATTTAATGATAAGGTCTTATTATAATATAAATTACTTTATAAATATATAATTTTATTAAAATAAGTAACCTTTTAAAAGCAACTTTATTTAAAATAAATAAAGTGACTTTGTTTAAAATAAATAAAATGACTTTATTAAAATAAATAAGGGTACTTTATTTATTTTAATAAAGTCATTCGACGATGGGAATAGGTTGAATGATAGGTCAGATGTACAACGACAGAAACAGGTATGGAACAGGTCCAGATTGTGGGAGGAGACGGGGTACGATGGTAGGGGACAATGCATGTACAAAAGCATATAGATGAGGGTGGGTGTACGAACGACAAGTTAGTAGCAGTTACAGGTACAATTAGAGGCGGAAATGGTTGTATGATTAGCAAAAATCGGTGGCGGGTGTAGATACCCATAATTGCCAAATATTTTCTCTAATACCACTGTAACGATAAGTTTGTTATTTATGTGTAGACATAGTTATTCTGAATATATATAAATTGATTGATAAAAATAAGATGATGTTACATTCACCCTCGTGATGGTTTACTTATAACATTGTCTGGTCACGAGTGAAGAGGTGCATGCCTCTTGATGAAGAGGTACACTACTCTTGATTATTTTATCTAATTAAATTATTATTATTTATGTTTGTTATATCCACAAAAGAGGGTGATCTCTCACAATCCACTCACATCTAAGAAAATTCCACAACTCACTGCCATTCTCCTACAACTATCCTGATTTTCCACCAACTCTCTTCCCCTCAACCTACCGAACCTAAGGAATGTACCCCTTCATTGCTCTCAGTCCATCGAGTGTCCCATTTCTTTATCATGGTCTCTCTAGCGTAGGTAACTAGGAATCTCACTAGTAGGAAACTCAAGGGATCCCACCGCTAGGAAAACTACCAGGAAACAACAACAATAGCTTGCCATTGCATTGCAACTCCCATAGGAGTTCACTCTTCAAGACTGAGAACCTGATTCTTCTACAGTGTAGTTCCCACATAGGACTTCACTCTTTAGGCCTGACAACTTGGTTCTTCAATCTTTAAGCTCCAAGACACTCTTGAATTCACCTTGCATTGTTGATCTAGCTCCAACGCTCTTATTTCTTTGTTGTCTCTCGCTCTCATGCTGAAAACACGACTGTCTAAACTATTCTCTCCCCCCCATACCAATTTTTCCTCCTTTTTACTATTGTTTGCTTGACCCACACTTTTACCCAAGCTAGTTATACTTCAATTAATCTCTCAATAACTATGGGATGTGGCTGATTACACCCACCCTCTTACAGATATTCAATGATCGGGCTCTTCCACACTCAAGGGAAGACAAAAGGTTCACTCAAAGCATTAAAATCAGGAAAAGGATTTGAGAATTAAACTCATGGATAAAACCCCCTTTTTTCTAGACCCCTCCTCTCTTGTGGATTACTCAACCTCCATCTTTGTCCATGTCCCCTTTGCAGCTGACATCACATTTTATTTATTAAAAACAACAACACAATGCTTACATATTATATTGTTGGCCCATGACCATATTAATCAACACAGGCTCTTCATCCCAAAACATATTGGTTCATCGACCTAATCTCATTTACACCATTACATTATAATTTGTGGGGATTAAAACTGAGGATGTTACACAAAATGTAGAGAATACCTTGCATCAAATTCCATGTGATAAAGACTGCACAAAGAGTGTGATTACTTTGCTAACAATTCTACCACATGTATGGTATATCATGTGTATATTAATCTAAGTATGAAAGCAATTACAAGAATGAATTGCTTTGCATCTTAAATTTTGAATGTGTGTGTGTGTGTGTGTGTGTGTGTGTGTTTGCATCAATGATGGGAGTGTTACCTTCAACAAAGTGTTCATGTTATTTATTCATTGATGGAGTGACATCTTATATTTGTTGGTGGATTGGCATCTTCATCCGAAACGATATACTTCATTGTCGAGGATTGGCAATGAGTGGCCATGGTATGTTCTCACATGTGATTGTATTGGAATGACCCTCTCATTGTAAATCTAAAGAGTGAAGACAATTGTTGACAACATTCTAATTGAGGCTGGGTTGAATTTCATACAATAAAGATTTATTGTTAGTTGACATTGCTATATAGAGGTTGGCTATAGCCATTCATGCATAGAGAGTTGGTTGTTTGTGTGAAAGTTAAATTTAGAATAGAAGCCTTGAATGAATTATAAAGACATAGAACTTTGCATCCTCTAGAAAACATAGATTATATTTCATTTATGTAAAGGATTTATGTTAGTGAGATATATAAGTTGTAATCTTATGTTTATGGATCATGCATTCAAATACCCAAAATGAGTTCATTATTACCTATAGTGATAATACATTGTGACAAAGGAATCAAAGTCCTCTCAATCAATTCCATGCATAACAAACAATCAAGGAATCACAATAACGTCTAAAGTAATAAGTATTAATGATCGTGATACAAAAAAATTCAAGTAAGATAAACATAATTTTGAGTGCTTTCAATTTGTAGCAGATTTATACATGAGTTGTACACATGTATATATACTATAAACTTTGATGTGATAATATAATTGATATTAGCTTGTGATGGTGACATTGTAACATACTTGTACATAATACACCTTAAAGACATACATTACATAGTATAGTATAGTATAGAGAAACATGGATCTCTAAACTTTTAAGGATATAGAAGACTATATATATTCTCATTAGAAAAAATTAAGGCACAAATCTAAGCTTATGTTTTAAGAATATAAGTTTTACTAATTAGATAAGTACCATTGGTTAATGAAATAAGTGTGTTGATATTTGTTTTGACTCTTATCATAACTCGGTATATCATTTAAATCAAATTATAATATACAAAATTACATAAAAAAAAAAAAAATGTTTTTTAATAAAGTTATCATTTTTATTTCGAATAATGTATGGTAGTTTGTGTCATGTGAATCTTAAAAAAATGGGTCTGAATCCGACCATATTTTCAAGGGTAGCCTGAGTTTCACATGGATCAAAGTTCCATGCATTTAAGAACCTTACCTCAAGGGTTTTGCCCCATTTTAAACCAACCTAGATGCTCAAAAAACAGACCAGAGTTCTGGATAGGCCGGAAATTTAAAACTGCGCCGCCTAAAAACTTGCCAAAAAAGTAACCCCAGAGGAATGATTGCTCTTGAGTTATCCCACTCCATTTTAAAATCTATAAGAGTAAATTATCTAAATTAATTAATTGAATTTACCATATAATGTTTACTTTTATAATAATTTCAGGGTCATATGAATATTATACACAATTTGAAATAAAGTGAAAACATCCATAAGTTCAAGGAATCTACCAACAAATCATGTTATACAAAATAATTTTTACAGTTGTAAGAGTAAATTATCTAAATTAATTGAACTTACGATATAATGTTTCCTTTTTATAATAATTACTTTGGTGTGCACGGAGGGCATGGATGCATGTAAAGACAAATTAGAAGAACGAGCGAGGATATAATAATAATTAACTGAAAGCAAAGCAAGCCTATCTTTCCTGATAAAAACAAAAGCAGAGTTAAAACAAACAAATCATGTTATACAAAATAATTTTTACAGTTATAAGAGTAAATTATCTAAATTAATTGATTTTTTTTTTCTACAAAAAATTTCATTTTATATTCATATAGGAAATATAAATTGTTAATTACATGAAAACCTCATCGAAAATTGCTCGTAAGCATCCGAGGTAGAAGAGACAGAACTATTTTATCAGCAATCCTGTGCTAAGGATACAAAAACCAGCCTGGGAGCTCTAATTCAAGACAAAATTAGATCAAAGGGAGGAATCCCACATCAAAAAACATATCCCAGCAGAAACAAGAAAGAGTTTAAAAAAGTTCAAGGAACAAATGGGGGCCTTCGTGATCCCCCACACATTGATAGTAAACAATTTACCTCAGAGCCTGTTGAAGTGCATGTTTTGATAAATTGTCTGTTGTTGTTTTATATTCACGGTAAATATGTTGAAAGGAAATGGAGTGAAAATGGCTTATAAGTTCAAGAATTCTATCCTTCCAGCCCTCCAAATTAAGAACATGTAATTGTCCCTTACCACATAACCAATCGATGATTATCTTAGAATCACCATGAACGGAAAGCACCGACAAGTCCAGCTTGACAACAAGTGTGAGAAGGGCCCATGCTCCAAGTAACTCTGCTCTGGTGTTAGTCCTCGAACCACAATTAAAGTACCATTTATAAGTTCTAAGGTCTGTTGTCTTAATAATTCCTCCCGCACCACTGTTCTGTCCTGTAGTTGAAGCTGCCCCATCAAACCAACCAGAGACCGTCCTATCAAAACATCTAGAGGGATCCCTAGCCACTGCATTCAAAAGCTGTCTCCTTGACTTCTTGCAATTTTTCTCAGAGCATAAATCTCTCAGAAAGGATAAATTTCGGTAAGATACCTTCTGAATAGAAGGAGTTCCATTCTTGAATAACACAAAGTTCCTTTCTAACCAGATAATCCAGCAAAGGAAGACCGATAGTGAGGGGAAACAAGAATTTTGTTGTTTCCAGTTTTTAAAGCAATCAGAGATGGAATTGCCCTGCCATCGACCCATGAAATTTAAAGAGAGCAATACCATGTCCCAAACACCACAGGTAAAGTCGCAGTCGACAAATAGATGCATGCTCGATTCTGAGTTATTCTTACATAAGGAGCAAAGGCTCAGACCTTCAAAGCCTCTACGCTGCAAGTTGTCCCATAGGAGTAGCTTGTTCTCCACAAGAAGCCAGTTGAAAAGTTTGAGTTTTAATGGACAATCCCAAGTCCATAGTGAATTTCTCCAGCCACTAATCAGATAAGCGTGTTTCTTTGATTCTATAACCTCGTAAGCATTTTTGACAGCAATTTTGCCTGAGCGATCTCCTCCAAGCCAATTCAAAACATCTGGTCTTTGGGTTAACTGAATTCCACTTCTAATAAGTGTCTTTCTATAATTCTGCCATTTTGTTGCAAGTGACCCTCCTAAATTCAAATCAGTGCAAGAGAGCCAATTATGACCAAACGAACCCAGTCGTGGAAAGCAACGACCCTGAAAGAGAAAATAAATACCACGTTGATTAAGAACTTGTGTCAATTCATCCGACAGGATGGACGACGATACCAATCCAAGAATCTAATCCTTCCCTATGAGAATCGAGGAACCTATTCTCGAGCACCAAGTGAGACCATGCACTAACAGATGAAAATATTTGAGGAGATGTTTCCAAGTCGGAGAGCCCCTAATTCAAGAAACCGAGGCTGATCTGAGCCAACTCTCAATTGATAAGGATGGGAAATACTTGGATTTAATGACTCGATGTCAGAGTCCATCCACCTTCGAAGCCCGCCAGAGTGTGTTCCCTGCCATATCTTGACTGAAGCTAAAGAGGTTCCTTAGCCCCCATCCCTCGAATCTCTTAGGTCTAGCTATAAGAAGCCAGCTGCACAAATGAAAACCCTTTTTCCTTCTTTTTCCATTCCACGGGAAGTTAAAAACAATCTGCCGAAAGTAGTGAAGAATCAAAGTTGGGATGTTAGCCAAGGCCAATCAGTAGACCGACTGGCTTTCTAAGATTGCCTTGGCTAAAACAAGTCTACCACCCATAGATAACCAGTTATTGCACCAGTGATTAATTTTGTTTTCATATTTCAACAACAACCAGTTCCAGTCCTCTGCTCTATCTCTGTCTGTTTTCAAAATATATCCAAGATACTTAAAGCCATTAGAAAGATTGTTAATGGAAAAAGTAAACGAAATTTTAATAGAGTCCATAAAGGATTGATGAACTCCATACTGATAGAAAGAAGTTTTCTGATTATTAATCTGTAAACCAGTTGGACTGCAAAAGATAGTCAAGAGATCTTTTATCACCTGCCATTCACATAAGGAAGCCTTGTTCAAGATAAGTAGATCATTTGCAAATAGAAGATGTAAGATTCAAACTAATCTTGAAACATTGATGCCTGAAAGTAATCCTTCGCTTTGTTTATTCTTGAAAGCTAAACTCAAGCCTTCCATAACTAAGGTAAAAAGTAATGGAGAGAGTGGACAACCTTGTCTGAGTCCCTTGCCACTAATGAAGAAATCAGATGGTTCACCATTTATGAGGACTGCGTAAATAGCAGAAGTGACACAGCTCGTGATCCATTTGGTTGTATGAAGGCCAAAGCCACATTGAAGAAGGACCAATCTAAGATAATCCCAACTTATGGAATCATAAGCTTTTTTAAGATCAATTTTGAGGATCAATGCTTGAAGTTTCTTTTCTCTGATACTGTGAATACATTCCTGTGTCGTTCCTATAGTGTCAGTGATTTGCCTTCCTTTCAAAAAGCCAAATTGCTCTTCTGAAATAGTGCACGACAAGATGGGCCTAATACGATTAGCAATTAATTTAGAAATGATGTTGTGACAGAGATTGCAGAGTGCAATCAGACGGAAGTCACTAAAGGACGTCAGCCCATTAAGTTTAGGGATGAGAGATAAAAAAGTCGAGTTGATAGATCTGTTCTCCGATCTAGTTATTCTGGTTTCTTCGATGGCCTCTAATAAGTCATCCGCTAGTAAGTCAAAGTGGTAGATGTAGAACTCCACTGTCCACCCATCTGGACCAGGACTCTTGTCCTTGGTGAAGCCCTGCAACACCTCTAGGATTTCTTCTTTTGTACAAGGGCTTTCCAACCGATGAACCTCCTCTTCAATAGTCATTCTTGGGTAAAGGAGAACTGTAGCAATTTGATCAACAATAGAGTTATTAGAGTCTTTATAAAAGGTGCTGAAATGTCTCACTGCTTTTTTCTTAATATCATCTTGCCCAACATGTAGGTGATCTGACTCATCTTTAACTTCCCAAAGATGATTTTCATTCCTCCTGAAACTGGCAAACCTATGAAAAAAGGCGATGTTCTTATCTCCTTAATGGATCCAAGTAGCCCGACTCTTTAGTCTCCAAAGTTCCTCTTTTGCCTTCAGAATTCTTTTTCTTTCAGATTCAAGAGCTATCAGATGAGGATTAAGTTTAGTATGAGGGTGGAGCTCTAGACTTTCATTTGTAAGCCTGGTTATTTCTTATTCAATGTTATCCAAGAGTAGATGTTCCTTTTTCTTTTGGTCTGCTATCCACTTTTTGACTTTTGTTTTTAGAAAACTGAGTTTTCCAACCAGTCTTGACTAAGCCCCTTCTCCTGTTGTAGTCTGTCTTTTATTCCAATCTTCTCTGACAAGGTTGTTGAAGAGCTCATCTTTCAGAAGAGCCGAATTAAATTTAAAAGGAAAAGCAACTGGTTTAATGCCAAAGTCGATTTGAAAGAGCATCGGGGCATGGTCTGAGATAAAAGGAAGATTCACCCACGATCTAAAACAAGTAGAATCTTGTAGAAGAGTAGTTGATGCGAAGACTCTATCTAGTCTTTTTTGAATGCCTTCTGAGCCCAGTCTGCCATTGTGCCAAGTAGGCACCACTTTAGGTGGCTTGGCATCCACTAATAGATGAGAGGTAAACAAATCTCTGAAAAAAGTTGCTTGCAGGTCCAATAAAGCTTTCTCCCCCCAAATTTCATCAACACCAGTGGAAAAGTTTAAGTCACCTGCAATGATGAGGTTGCTAAGGTCCACTAAACCCTTAGCTTCCAGAAGTTCCCAAAACTGTCTTTGTCCTGTACACAACACATAAACATTGATCAAATTAAGGCCTCTTTTATCTGGTAAATGAACACCTGATAAGAGAATGTCGCCTGCACAATGAAAAGGTTAGAGTTCAAGTATGTTCGGGTTCCAGGCCACCAGAAGTCCATCAGACTTCCCAATGGAGCTCATGGTACTAAACATCCAAGTAGGGCGAAGTGGTAGTAAAAACTTTCTTGCCTTTTCATTATCAACAAAGGTCTCCTGAAGAAAAATTATGTCAGGTTTAATGGAAGTCAGAAGTCTGTGCATAGAGGCTAATTTAAGGGGGCCTCCCACCCCTCTAATATTCAAAGTGAGAAGGATCATGGGTGAAATCGAGCCAGGGATTTAATGCCTCTAAGCGCCCTCGAGTCCCGAGAAGTAGTAGGTAGGTCTGTAGTCAAAGGAAGTAGTTCTTGCTTCTTACGAGCACTTCTTGTTTTGAGGGGTGATAAGTCAGTGCCCAGACCCCTCGACCGAGGTATGTCTTTTCCTTGAGTCACCTGCTCAACTAAAGGATCGCCCCTTTGGTCATAGTTAGGATTAGCTACTAGTTCTGACCCCCAAAAGGTATGCAAAGAAGTAGGACTAGAACTTTCCTGCAAAGGTGGGAATTGTGTAGCATCTAGGGGGTCAAAAATGGGTTCCAAGCAGGGAGGTAATACAATAGGTTTTGAAAGGGAAGGCAACTTTGTAGGCACCAGGGAGTTAGGCAACTGTGAGGACGGGATGATAGTCGAGGAGGAGGTAAAATGTGAAGTACTAGGAGGGGGAAGTTCAAAAACAATACCAGTTTGTGTAGAGGTGGAATGGTTAACACCTGAGGATTGGGTCATAGGAAGGTTTGTCGTATCCAATTTTTTTTTAAAAGGCATTCGCATCCCCAAATAAATTAGGAGAATTTACTAAGAAATCTTGTTCCCACAACGAAAGCTTATGAAAGAAGTAAGGACAATAACACTTTAACTTACCTAGCAGTGACTCGGAGTCGTCTTCCTGCAGGTTAGCAAAGCTTAAATCTTCAAAGCTGTCCAAATATCCCAACCCATCCAGTTCTTCATCCATATACAAGGAGTCTTTGTTGCCATGTTCCAGAGCCTCCTCCTCAACCGAAGTTTCACGACTCCCATGGAAATCCTTCCGAAGATGACCTATCCAACGACAAAGACTGCACCAGAAAGGGAGACCAAGGTAATCTAGGTGTTGTTCCATCACTAGACCACACCATTCAAGTTCAGTAACTTCCATTAAGCCCGCGTGAAGGTCCAACTCTACAAGAATCCAAGCCAAACACTTATCCGAAGAGAGGAGGCAAGCTTCGTCAATCTTTAGAAAATGACCCAGTAAATTACCTATGGCCTTAAGTGTCGTTCTGTTCCATAGGTTAAGTGGCAGGCCTGGTAGCAGAACCCAGACATGCTGGTGACTGAAATAATCAGAGGAAGGGTCAAAACCAGTGGACCACCTTTTCAGTATGAGACTACCTCCAGCGTAGTCCCATAAACTAGACAGGATTAGTTCTGAATCATCCGGAATCTTGAAAGTCAGGCCAAACTAGCCACAAGGGAGAGTTAAATAGTCAAGAACATAACCAATGATGGGAAACCAAATTTCCTTCATCCAATCTCGAAAAGAAAGGTTGCACTTAGATTTGTAGGCAAATCTACCCACTAAGGCATAAAGGGAGAGGTGACAGGTTTCCTAAAGTCCCACGTCCATACCAATGACGAGTCGACGACGTGCCTTTTTGGGCTTTCAGGTTCTGAGAGGGTTCCTGTGACGGGAGGACTTATGGTGCTCAGAACCACGCAGGGGAAAAGCTTGTGTAGTGGCCGAAACAGGCTTGTAATGACAATTACTGATAGAGGAAACAGGGTTTGGAAAACCAGAAGCACTGTTCACTGCAACAGGAGAACCCAGAGAACGCCCAGTCTGTTTCGACTCCAGAGGTAAAAGTGCGGCTTCAGGAGGAAGATCAACTAAACCCAAGTGAGGTAAATTAGTGTGCCTTTGACTTGGAAACTCGGGAGGGGTGCAAGTAGATAGTAATGAATGAGATAATAAAGTCTTCTCAACAGACTTGAAGGTTCATTGTGTATGAACAATGTTGAGAAGACCCTTTCTGTCCCCTCCAACCTCACTAGTAGTGCTCATCCCATGGCAAGACTCAGGTGCCATGCAAGGTATGGTGCCACCTTGTCTGTAAGTTAGACATAATAGTAAAAAACAAAAAAAAACTGAGAGTGGGTCCCTTCTTTTAGAGCTTAGCACTATCAAAGAATTAATGCTGAAATGAAGGGTAAGAACCCAAAAGATGTATCCGACCGACGGTCCGCTAATTGAGAGAGTGGCCCCACCAAATAGAAGAAGCTATATTAAGCTCCAGAAAACCACTAGTGCACGTCTCCAGGTAAAGAACACCAAGAAGATAAGACAAAGAGTAATAGTTAAGGAGTCAGTGACTAAAACTGGCAGTCAGCCAAAGAAAGGTTCAGAAGGAACCCCACCAAATGGAGGATCCAGAGGTGGCACCGGAAGAACCTCTAAAGTACTTCACCAATTCAGAAAAACCTAGAAAAAAGATAGCAAGGATTAAAAGGAGAAGAACCAGTTTCTAAATCTGGTAGTCTGCCATAGATGAAGAACTCCAAGTTTTATAAAACTGCTAAAAATAGTTCCCGCTCCAATAAGCTCCATCTCCGCTCCGCTTCCAATCCTCATCCTCGATCAATCATATGTTCATTGGTTACCTAAATTAATTGAACTTACCATATAATGTTTCCTTTTTATAATAATTACTTTGGTGTGCACGGAGGGCATGGATGCATGTACAGACAAATTAGAAGAACGAGCGAGGATATAATAATAATTAGAAGAACGAGCGAGGATATAATAATAATTAGAAGAAAGCAAAGCGAGCCTATCTTTCCTGATAAAAACAAAAGCAGAGTAAAAACAAAAGCAGAGCATGTCCATCGAGGGCAGCAACATCTTTGGTTGTTACGCTTCTTCCGTCTGTTTTTTCAAGGAGGGAGGGTGACATTACTATTAAATGGAGGGTTAAATAAATATATAGCCGTTGGATGCTGGGGTTCTTCCCCTTCCTCCCCCGGCCCGGCCCTCTATTTAAACACTCGGTGAGCCAACATTGTACAGTTTTATAATTCTGATTTCTGGCCCGGAGGACATTAAGATGGCCCTGGGAACAAACATTAGCGATCCTGCTCATCCATCATTGAACTGCAACAATTGAGTTAATCGTTCATTTTCTCCCCATCTATATTGAATTGCAACGATAGATGGGATTTTTTTCAAATACATTCGTTTTGTTTTGCAGGTTGCCCTTTCTTTTATTTGTTTTTGTTTTGTGTTTTGGATATCTATTTCGCTTTTCCTTTTACAGATTTGCTGATGATCTTTTCGTGCTTCCTTGCTGTTTATTTTTAATTGATTTATGTTCATTTTTGCGAAGAATGTTTACAGGTCTTAATGTTTCTTGGGTGGGGTGGG
>ML805503.1:0-15120 GCA_009831015.1 Picea engelmannii
TAGAGGATTTTATTGTTTAAGGAAAATAAAATTTCTTAGGTTTGTAATTATGATAAGAGTGTATGTTTTGTGGTAATTAATTATCAAAATGATTAGAACATGATATACAATCTATATATCAAAATAACATCCATGAATATTGTAGATTACCATTGATAATAAGTATTTTATTAGAAATAAAAAGAGTAGTGGCGCGATCACTTTGTTGTATTATTTTGAGGATGAAAATTTGTTTTAGAAAGAAATCTTGGGCTAATTATTTTTGGAATAATGAATATTTTTTTGGGAAGAACCTTGGAAAATTAGTCCATGAGAAAAATTTAGCTCCTAAAATCATCCATGAAGTCTAAGTTTTGTGTATTATCAAGCCTTTATAAGATAAGGATGATTTATTGTCATTTCTCTGAATCTTTTCTTTTCTTTTATGTTCATAGTTTTGTGTCCAAATAACTATGGAGGTTTCTACTTGTTTCTTGAAAACCATAAAATGTGTTGTCAAAAATATCTCTTCTATTCTCTAAAAAAAAATGAAAATTATAGAATTATTCATAAACCATCTATATCTCTATCAATTATAATGTATATTATTAAATTGCACTGTATATTATTAAATTGCAAAAAAAAGAAAAATTGAAGATTTATAATTATCTTTGGTAGGGATTCCACATAAACCTATGAAATCTCATTATATAACCTACCATTGAGCTTCCAACAATTATTTAATTATTTATATAACCTAACATTGGGCTTCCAATAATTATTTAATTATTTATAGAGTCTTTGATTTTGTAATAATTTTCTTGTCTTGTATGAGAGACCTCCACAGGGAATTTGCCATTTATGTTCCTCTTGCTTTCACACCAAATCTGAATCTCTTTAAATATGTTTGAAACTTCCTGCATGCCCAAATGGACATCAAACATTGAAATTCTATATGATTTCTTCAACAATTTAAAAGGAAGTTGGCTCTATATTTTACAAGTAGCATTGAATCCAATTTGCGCAATGCTGGGATATCTTATGAAGTTTTAATAGTGGTTTGGTAATCATGATCTACAAAATAACAATTTTCAAAATCTTTATAAATATATTATGATTTTTTTGTTTGTTGATCTTGTTTAAATAAAGTATTTGATATAAACAAGCCTAAATTTCTATAGCGACAACATCCTTGTATCTTTGAGTAGTGGAAAAGGAAAAGAGGAAAAATCTATCTTGGTAGTCCTTAGGCGAGTAGTGTCTACTCCTAATTTAACTTCTTTTTTGGAAATGAAGACTTGTATCAATCTAGCATTTAAAGAGTTTATAAATACCCTTATTTTCCCAAAAGCATTGTAACAATGAAAAAAATGTTAAAATTAGAAGCACGGTTTCCCAATTGTATAGAGAAGTAGGAAGATACATGAGGACGCTTGGATTCCCAATTGTACATGCATTATAACACAAGCTTAACATATAATAATAAAATAATAGAGTAGTGATAATTAGGTACTTTATTTTATATTTTTCTCATGTATTTTTATTGAAATTTATGCACATGTCTAATGTATTTTTATTGAAATTTATGCACATATATCATGTTGTTTCAGTAATGTCCCATTTCATTTGACTATTTTAGATGACAAACTTATTATTTGAGGGTGTTTCTTGAAAACGATCTAGTTAATTAATACTTGATGAATGCTAGACTTGTTATGAAATTCTCGAAATGTCGAATGTGAAATTGATTAATTATGCACTATACCTTGTGGAATAAATTTTATGGATGATTATGATTGTACAAATATTACTAATGAGTTCCCGAGTGTACATGAAGCTCAATTATTAATTGACACATGTACTTGAAGCTCAATTATGGAAATTACTGATAAAGAGTTGTGTAGTGGATGCAGATACATGGATCATACTTTCCGATCCGACTCACAAAAGGAGTAGCAGGGCTATACAAAACTAGACCAACATAGGGAGCGGTGGAACAACGTCTCTGATTCCACTCATTAGCACTCCCTTTGTGGCCAGAGTTGAAGAGTGAGGGACACTCTTGCTTAGAGGGTTACATGATGCCGTGAGAGTAGACTGAGTCTTAGTCTCTCGCGAGATATACTGAGGGGCACACATTAAGTCCAAGGCCTTATTCCTCAATGTCCACTATTCTTGTAATAGGGAAACCTACATGAGTAACAGGTTCTGACATATTCCCAATGCTCAAGGTCAAAAGTGATTGAAGGGAATGATGTATGGCACAATTAGAGTACTTTGATCAATACATCCTAAAGGGCATTGTGTTCATGAAACCCTTAGCCTTTGTTTCAAGGTCAAACGTGCTTGAAGGGCATGACACATGGAATCCTTGGAGTACATCCATACATCTTGAAGGGAAAGGCGTTCATGACACCCTTAGCCTTTTTTTCAATAAAAATTTCTAATATAAGGTGAAACATGTAAATTAACCAGGGAAGAGTAATAAAATAGATGATAGAGTCATGCTAGAAAAATTTGGAAAACAACTTTATGGGAAGCGGTTAGATGTTAAAGAACAACTAAATTATTTAATAATTCATGGGTATTTGGGAGATTAGAATTAAGAAAAATATAATTGAATAAATAAAAACAAACAACTTGGAAGGGAACTAAATATGTGCATGATAGTATTGAAAATCAATCAATAAATAACAATTATTAGTTTAATGAGAAACATATATATAAGGGGATTAATTGAGAAAATTCCTAACTGAGTAATTAACTAACAAATGGTTGGATCTAGAGTTAATAGGAGTTCAATATTAGTTTAAGATACTAAAATATCTCATATATATTAGTGGAGGATATATAGGGGACAAGTAGGAGAAAAATGACAAGTAAGCGAAAAATTAGGGAAATCAAAAGTGGGTGAGGAAAACTGATGTTTAAATAAAAATAAAATGAGGTAATTTTAGGTGCAAATTTGCATGAGAGTGACATGTGGATGGGTGAATATTACACTTAAGTTATTTCATAAAAAATAACTAGTTATGCATGACATAATGGGTGTCAAAGTAATTTTTACCTATAAAATAAAGAGAGGAGAAGGTTGAAGAGGGGGTTTGTCTTATGGTTGGACGATATTTGACTGACCAAGGACCTTGATCATTTCTATTATGAGTTAGAAAATGAAGTGTGCTAAGAGGTGGGATCCTCTCACTTACGAGTGGGCACTTTACAACTAGTTTTGTGGTTGGATCTGTATAGCCCAACTGCGTCTCGAGGGACATAGGGGAAGAAGAGTACCCATTGCATTGGCAGGGAGACACTCGATGAGTCCTTCATTCGATTGGAAATCTTGGTGAGGATTAACAAAGGTTCTATGCAAGAGACACAAAATCAGTAGATTGATGCTTGAAAGATTCTCTAAGAGGAAAAGTGACGAATTCCGGTGAATGCTAACTCTTTTATTATGAATTGATTTTTGTATCATTATATGTTTTATAAATCGAGAGTGTATTGTTCCTTTGTTATTAAAAAAAATGATGCTTCTTGAGTTTTAATTGGGTTAAATTTTATGGGCGTTAGAGTTTCTATTTGGTACTCTTCTTGTGGTGTAATAGGATATAAAAAGGTAGAAAAATAGTGAAACATCTATCAAACCAAAATGGTTTTACACCCTTCCTCTAGAAAAAATATTAGAATATTGAAGAAGAAAAGATGGTCCTTAGAAAGAAATATTTTACCATTGTTTAAAACAAGTCACACTAGGCATCTTGATCTGTGTATCTCTGTCAAAACTGACAAAGAAAGAGTAAATCAAGGGTATTAAATGAGGGCCATGTTTTTAGAAAATTATAATTTTACATTGCTCCTCTACAACAAATTGTTACAATATTTAAGAACAAAATGTGTTCCTTAGAAATGCATATTTTTTCATTGTTGCACAAGTTCCACTAGGAATCTTAATATGTCTATCTTTGTCAAAATTGACAAAGTAAAGTCAAATTAAGGGTATTAAAAGAAGGCCATATTTTTATAAAATTTAAACAAAGGCCACAAATACATAGAAACATCTTACAT
Source organism: Picea engelmannii (assembly GCA_009831015.1). Classification (NCBI taxonomy): domain Eukaryota; kingdom Viridiplantae; phylum Streptophyta; class Pinopsida; order Pinales; family Pinaceae; genus Picea; species Picea engelmannii. The sequence continues at coordinate 4,045 of ML805503.1, forward strand.
AGGGATTGCAACATAATCTTAACACAATAATAACAACATAACCCATTAGTGATAATCAAGTATTTGGTTTTATATCCTTCTCATGTATTTTCATTGACATTTATGCACATATATCATGTTGTTTCTCACCATCTCAATTTGTTTTTGAAACTTTTAAAACAATAACTTTAAGTTGCAAATTAATAAAAATTTCAATGTTGTATTTTCTTAGAACCTGTCCCTTTTTTTCATTCACCATCTTAATTTTTAATTTTTATATTTTTCAAAAAATACTTTTATAGTTTAAATATAATTGAATAATTCTAGTAAAATAATAAGTTGCATAACATAAGTTCACAATGGTGCTTCTCATGTGCATGGTCATGGTGGCTAGGGTTTAACCATGGCCACCTACATCCCTCTATGCTCAGCTAGTTTGAATCCATCAAGTTTTCCTCCCTAGTTGGCCATGGTGGTGGCCTCCTCCTTATCGACTGGTACCCCAAGCCATGGGGATGTCCCCTCCATATCTATGTGTAGTTTGGCATGCTTCTCTTCAGATTCAATGTCTGGTGTCTCGTTTCAAGAAGTAGTCCAAAGGGACTCAACTCCCCCTTCTTCGTCTCTTCTGGTTTAGGAAGCTCCTTCTATTGTCATTCCCATGGGTGAATATGTTGATGAAGAGGAACAATATTACAAATTTGTGAGTTTATGTTTTCACTTAAATGGCTTCTGGCCAAAGTTAGTAGTTCTCAATAGCTGGATCTCTGCTACCTAGATCCCTATCATGAAAAAATAATCTTTCATCCATCCCTGTGAAAAAGGATTCTTCATTATTGATTTTGACATTGAGGAGGATTGAGATTTGATTTTCAACTCAGGTTTGTGCATTAAACCATGGAATCCTTCTTTCAATCCAACAACTGACATTCTCTCCTCAACCCCAGTTTGGGTGAGACTCTCCAATATGCCCTTGCATTTTTGGGGTTTACCCTCTCTTGAACATAGATGGTTTTAGGGGATAAATTTGGAAAATGGGCTAATTTTCTATGGTTTTTCCCAAAAAAGATTCACGAATTTCCATTTTTTCTAAAAATGATTTAGACAAATTCCATAGAATAAAATTATTTTACCTTAGAAATTGCCAAAATTTTATAGAAACTATAAAAAATCCACAAAAAATTGATTATTTTTACAAAAATATTGCCAAACATTTTACATTTTGCATATCAAGGACTCGTAAGATTAGCTCAAGTTTCTACATTTTAATATAAATTTTCATCCTTAAAATTATCCCTGCTCTTGAAGCCATCGATTAATCTTTAGGAAATTTCCACTTTGCAAGCCGTGAAACTACAAGGCACAACACCTCTACTTTTTCATGCATCTGCATGGAAATGGACTTTAGTAAAGGGTTCCCAATTGAAGTTATTCTTACTGGTAAAAAATATTCTTGGTCTCAAAAACTAGATTATTAGAGAGTTTCCTTGTATTACAAATCTTGTTTTCAAACATGTCATCTTGTAACTCAATGTCCTAAAGGGTCTAGGAAGAATAGAGAGAATAAAAAATCCACTTGGTGGGTTGGATCTAATGATGACCATCAGTTAATCTCAAAAGACTATGGACAACCTCCAGAAGATAGTGAGAATCCTTCTTAATCAGATCCTCCTATTCAACCAAATCTATTATCTCAAGAATTGTGACAAGAAACCACTCAGAAGATGACAAAACAAGAATATTCCCTTTAAGTCTCAGATTAGGGACTATGGATCCAACAATCCCCTCCTCTATCAACAAGCTGAGAATATCATGTTAAAGAAGCCGAGGTACTAGCATAAGAAAAAATAGAAGATTCATATCAAGACAATGTAGGAACCATAGGAACCACATATACCCCAACATCTACAAATGAAATTTTAACTATAGTCATAAAGAAGAAGAAATCGCATGTAACATCACAACCAATGGTAACACGAAGTAAGGCCCACAAGTCAGTAAAATAGGTGAGCTCTTTTCCATCAGGTTAATTTAGATGCAGTGTCTCTTCACTTTTATCCCCAAACTCTTTTTCTGAGTGTATTTAGTAAGGTTGTTCTATGTGAAGTTTCCATTTGAGTATTTGAAACTACCATTTGTAGCTTTGAGTAGTTGTCTATTTTAGGCCTCAGATTGGCCTAGAGTTTCTTATATTTTGTAACTCTGCTACATGCTTCGACTGCATCTTTTTTTATAATACGAATCTCTCAGTTTCTACTAAAAAAATACGTAACATAACTTAAGGAAAAAATTAAATGCAGTCAAGTTATTCTCATTGAATTTAGAATTGATTTTTAATGAATTGATTCCCTCTTATCTATTTTTTTCAACACAAATTCTCATATGATTCATTGGATTCTAAACTTTGAAGTTACATAAATGTGAGTCATTATTCATAGTAATACATGCTAGCAATGTGAATCCATAAATCAATTTATTATTTGTTAATGAAGCTTTTCTTTGGAGTGAGAACTTGCAAGAAGTAGTTGGTGGGAAATAGGCTACTTAAACTCTTTGTATACAAACAAAAAACTTTATTTAGCTGTTTTCCTACACTTATTCTGGGTTTGCATTTATTATTCTTTACGATACGATTTCCATTTAATTATTTAATTTGTATTTCATTTGTAGAGGTTTTAGTTGTTGGACAGTTGGTTGTCATTGATGTCATCCCTTGGAGAGTGATCTTGTATATTGATTTCAACCCTTGAACAGGTCCAAAGATGGTGGAGAATTGATTGACATTTGTATGATCGAGATTGATGATGAGTTAGTTGGGTACATTTGATGGAGTCTACATGTAGTCTCAATGGTGTGGTTTTGGTACCCAAAGGTTATTAAGGAGTATGGAAAATAAGGACAATGTGATTGCGGGGAAGACTATCATAGATTTATAGTACATGTCATTTCATTTCCAGTGAGATGTGGAATGCTACGTGGTTGCTCACAATTAAGAAGGTATGGCCTTGTAAAGTTGGAAGCCTTGAAGAATGGTCAAGAAGCCTCTAGTTGGTTACAAGTATTTAATTAAAGCGTAAATTAGTTGTAAAAATAAATTTCAAGAAGCCCTAAAGTTAGGGAAATAGGTCCTAAATTTAAGGAAAGAGGTTACATAGAAAAAGTATAAATACATCTCAAGAAGCCTCTCATAGGCACATGGTTTATACACACAAGTTCATTGAATATCTATCTAATTGATCAAGTGATTATTAACTGAGGTAAAAAAGGATATATGAAGATTTTTTCATAGGGAAGATGAAGTAAAGAAGGTCTAAATTGCAAGGGAGGATGAAGTCTTGTGAGGATATGTGCTAAGGTATGTTATTTATAGACCATCTTAATATTTTTTGCTATAGTTTTTTTTCTAGAAAGATTCAAATATAAAAACCTGGAGGATATTGGGAAGACATATCAAGGTACCTATGATAGGAATTTAAGCTTTTGGGTCATTGTATTGTGGGAGATTTACTCTATGGAAGATAGGTTTTGTGGCTAGTCCTCGAACTAGTCTCAAACAACCGTTCTAGGTAAAAAGGTCATAAATTATTAATGGAAGATCCAAATTCCATGAGAAAAAATGCATTGGATAGAGTACAATCTGTAGTATGTGTTGTGCAATTTTCAGATCCCGATATCAAATATTACACTCGTGGAATGATCTACAAGTTCACTCTCTAGAATATGCTAGAAGTCATCAAGGGTTGCCATTTTTTCTATAATTTCTTTTCTGAGAGGTTCCAAACTGTGAAACCTGAAGGAATTGCAAAGAATATATTAAACAATATTGTGTACAATTTTCAGACTTTTATTCATTACATGTACATAGTTATGCTTGTTTAAAGTTAGGGTTTGTGACTAATCCAAAAAATAGTCTTGTGAGACTAAGGTAATGTTTGATGAAGATGTATTTCTCTTGTTTTTGAAGTTGAGGAAGGTCTACAGGTCTGTAATAACATACACCAAGTATGTTACAGAGTTACATGTATGTTTGTATGCATGTTTTAGGGTTACATGTTGATGATTTTATGGTGTATAACATGATTGAGACATATCATGAGTGATATGGTATATGGTTGAGGCACATGGTTGATGTGCATGGTTGACACATGGTTATGGTACAAGTTTATGCACATGGTTGATGATACACGTTTGGTCCATGGTTGATGCACTTATTATGATACATGGTCAATGGTATCAGATATGGTACAGGTTGATGTGCATACACATAGTTGATGATACAGTATTGGTGCATGGTTGATGCACTTGTTATGATACATGGTTGTCAGTATAGGTTTTGACACAGGTTGATGCATGGTATAGGTTGATACTTGATGATATGTTGGTGATATTTGTACATGTGTGGTAGAGGCATGTGTTGGTGTTGTTGGACATCTAGTTGAGAGGTGTCCTTGGTGTATGATTCATGTGAGAGGATCTGGTTGAGTATCGATGATAGTGACAAGATGGATATAGTGACAAGTTGATGTGATAGGTTGATCAGTGATAGATTGATGTGATAGGCTTGATACAATGATAGTGGCCGTGATTGTGGTAGTGACAGTTGGTATACACTTATATTTCATGGCATTTGTATGGGGAAAGGAAAGAGGGTTGTATCCTCCTTCCAGTTGGAGCTAGAGAATTAGGGAGTTGGAGCCTCAGAACTAGGTGGTTGTAGCCACCTTTTGGTTGGAGCCGAAGAACCCAAGGGTTTGTAGCTTCCTTTTGGTTGGAGCCAGATAATTCAGAGAGTGGTATCTTCCTTTAGGTTGGAGAATATAAATAGGGGGTTGTATCCTGCTTCCAGTTGCAACTGGAGAATTTGGAAGTTGGTGCTTCCTATAAATGGATTCTTGATATGTATAAGAAAGAATTTTGTGGTTTTCTCCCATTTGGGTTTCCACACAAATATTGGTGTACTATTTATTTGATATGATGTTTCTTATGATTATATGCTCATGATATATTTAATTCAATCATAGATGATATAGTGATGATAAACTGTTGAACATTATTGATAAAGTGAAAGAATATATATTGTGGTTAAAAGTGGTATAAAGTGCTCATACTGATTCACCCCCCCTCTTGTTTGTTAATGAAGCTTTTCTTTTGAGTGAGAACTAGCAAGACGTATGGTGGAAAATAGGCTACTTATACTCTTTGTATACAAACAAAAAAACTTCATTTAGTTGTTTTCCTACACTTATTTTGGGTTTGCATTGATTATTCTTTACAATATAATTTCTATTTGATTCTTTAAGTTGTATTTCATTTGTAGATGTTTTAGTAACTATATTATGATACATGGACATAATTTTTAGTTGACAACAAAAACAACTAGAAAAATTGAAAGTAATGGCATCGACATAATGTTTTTGTTGATAACACAAATTGTTAGAAAAATGAAATCAATGTCATCCACTATTGAGTAGCACAAATAAAATTTGAATCTCTAACCCAACAATATTATGCATGGTTAGATAATATAGGGAAACCAAAAAGATAAATTTCAATTATTCTTTGATAACAAAATCATGTCCATAAATAACAAAGACATAATTTTAGTGTTCAAAAGAAATATTTATAAATATTTATAATCAATTGTTGTTTGAAAACAACACTATGAAAGCCAATATATGATATATTGAACTCATCAAAAGGATAAGACTAGTAACTTTTAAAAATGTTACAAAATTTTGTAGAGCATGAATTTTTTGAGTCTTGGTAAACAAACAACCATAGTAAACATAGTTTTATGTTTTTGTGTAGTGCTTGTAGAAATTGAGTGACATGAGGGATAGATTCACAGTCATTATGTGCTAGTTTTTGTAATGATAATAATGATAATAATGATAATAATAATAATAATAATAATAATAATAGTAGTAGTGTCATATTCTAACTAAGGTACATGATCTATTAATCATGTGACTAGTCAATGCATATAAGTATAGTGTCACACAACATTGTATCAATCAATTCTAACAATACCATGCAATCATCCATCTTATTCATTATTAAATATATTGTTGATCCTACATGGATTTCAGTATACTACCCTTCTTGTGTTGGATATTCCTTAATAAATGAGCTTTCTTCATTTCATTCGGTATTAGAGAGATGTTTTTTATCCACCCCTTGGCCACATATATTATTAGACTTTGTTTGATCTGGATCTTATCCACCCTTATCTTTTCAGATTTTGTTTAAACTTTGGGTTCTTGATGAAAATTAGACATTTGACTATTTCCATAATTCTGTTGAAAAAAGAAATTCTCCTAGTTGCAAATAAAATCAAGAGAAGACAATCCACTGCCAAAATATCTAGGAAGAACAAAAATCACTACCATTGTGTGGTTTTTGTCTCCAAAAGAGACTCTCACACTCAATTACAAGCTTGTTGTATTAGGAATAAGATCATTGTAGCTGTAAGGGAAGAATAATATCATGAACCTATAACTACCATATCTATTTTGGAAAGGATTATTTTTTTGATTGTAGGAAGGAAACATTGAATACACAAAGCATTACAAGATGCCACATATTGGGATACATTCCAAAAGAATCTATTGCATTTTTAGTAAATTATTAACCACCAATTGAAGGAAATATTGTATCTTGGACCATTTCTTATTGTCATCATCTTCAATTGTGTTGCATAGAGTTTCCATATGAAAGTCAAAAAATGAATATAATTATAGATTCATGGTTTCCTAATCCAAAATAGAGTCTCGTCTCTTGTAAAACTTAGTGACGGTAAATGATAATCATGCAATATGTATCCAAAAGTTAATCCACAATAGAGTCATGTATCTTTCCAAAATTCATGACGGTAAGGGTGTTGGAAATATTGTTGTCATTGATGTCAAAGATAAGGGGAGACTACATATGTCTAAGAAAAATATTTCAAGGCGGAGATTGCTGGAAATATTGTTTTTCGATTTTTGATGCTTAGTTTGTATACTCTATATTTGAGTACACTTTTACTCTATATATGTAGCTCAAATGGGAGAATGTGTTATATGGTTGGAAATATTATTTTGGTACCTCTCCAATGGTATATGACACTCCCTCTAACTCCTTAGGAATGAGGAGATATGAATTTTTGCATCAGACGACCTAGCCATAAAGTTTTGGTCATCCCAATGAGTCTTTACAGGTTGGACCTAAAAGTGAGTGTAGAAACACTATAAATATAGGATAGATGTGCATACTTGAAGAATATCCAAGAAATAAGATCAAGTATGAGTTGCATAGAAGATATCTAAGGTGCGCAAGAGGATTTGGGGAGTCTTTTTGGGGTCTAAAGGTGCAGAAGAGGAGTTTTTGGATTATTAAAGTTGAGCTATGAACGAATAAGGTCTATGATGTTGCAAAGTGATTTTGATGTAGACCCCCCTTCTCTCATAAGAGTTGTGCGACCTCTCGGTCTAGGATCGATCAAGAAACTGAGTTTGATTGACTCTCCAGTCCCTCAAGGACAATCAATCAACTGAATAGGCCCTCCTTCCCTTAAGGCATAGATTATATGGATCCCGCAGGATTATCCTTAATGATTTTAAAGCCTCAACGTATTTAGGTGCTAGCCTCCTGGTTAATCCTTTGTCTTTACGTTACCAAGGTTGTGACCAATTGCCTAATCGAAAGGCGCGTTGTGATTTTGCGTATCAGGTCTTTGCATATGAGTCACATCAACTCTCCCAACTTCTAAAATTCCGATGGGAGCCTAGCGCATGCTAGCCCTCTATTCTCCTTCACAGATGTGACCGTTCACCTAACTCAAAAGGTGTTTCCTCCACTTTCTCATTCTTCCAAAACTCACACTTCGATTTTCGATCACCAGATCAACGACCCACAATCCCCACGATCCAATGGTCCTGATCTCCTTTTCGTGTATCGGGACTTCACGTTTCACAAAGTTGGAAGGTTTCTCACTTGTCTCCTCCGATTCCCGATATCCCAAAATTCATGTGCGCTATCAACGTCTCACAACTCCCCATGATCAAGCAACTCGGATTAACGTTTCGCGAATCAGGACTTCGCGTTTCGCGAAGTTGGAAGATCGCTCACCTCCCTTCTCCCAATATATGAACTCCCGATATCTCCTTTTCTTTGAAAGGATTCAATGGTCCAAATCCTTCCTTGATCCGACGTCTCAGATCAAATTGCAATTTCAGAATTCCCGAATTCCCAGAACTCTTACTTATGATTTCTTGAGTTGCGAACTCCCGATGAAACTAGATCTACAATTCAACTCTCTCCTTCGATCAATGACTGTGATCAAATCATGATTTCACGACTCGCGAGTTCTTATAACTTGGCCTTTGACTTCTCTGAGTCCTGAGTTAGTGAAATTATGATCTCTCACCACGTGTCCCCCTTGACGATGGACATCTCTGATGATTTTAGAACTTTGTAAGTCTGATTCTCCTGTACACTTTCAAATATTTAATGTTAGTACACTTTACCTTGATTGGACGGCTACGATATTTAGGCGCTCAGATCGAATGGTTGATATCCTTTCTTTGCAATCTGATCGAACGAATGAGGTCTTTTATCTAGAGCTCAAATCAAACAGTTGATATATTTCCTCCTCTGTGCTTGCTCCTCATTGTCTGGATGCTGATCAGATGGTACAAATCTCTCTCCCTGAGCTTATGCTTTTTTCAAAATTAGAAGATTTTCGAAAGGTTCAAAGGCTTCGACCTTTGTCTTTCCTATGAGTCTGTTTCTTGGATCTCATCCACACTTCTTGTAAAGTGTTATCCCTACTGATCTTGATCTCCTCAAAGGTTTCGATTTCCCAAGAACTTCTTTATTTTTTGGGAAATTTGTCAAACTCAGATTTAAATATTCTTGAAAATAATTCTTTCCCGCCTTCCAGGTGCTCCTTTGTTCTTGTCCTTTGAAATCTTTACGAAGTCTCTTCGACACTGAGTCGAATCCTAAATCTTTGTACTCCTTGCAGCAGATTCTCACGAAAGATCTGGATTCTTGTGGATGACTGTGCACTCCTTGAAACAGTCACTTGGCACTTCTTGCAAAGGAAATATTAAACTATTTATTTTGAGCATTACAAGTCAATACAGACGCTGTCAATTCACTCCTTACGGACTGTGTGCACACCTTGCACTAGCTCACGAAGAAAAGTGACTTAAATTCTGATGCAAGCATTTCAAAGATACATACACTCGTAGCAATATTCATTCATTCTTGAAACTATTATGACAATAACAGGGGAATTGCAAACAATATTCACACCATACATTTGATCAATTTTCCTCTGTTATCTTCATTCAAAAATCAAGAAAATGGTTACAGTAAAATTCAAACAACTATCATTGTTCTGGGATTCCTACTTGCTCACAACTATCATAACTCTTTAGGGTGTACAAAACCTCTCTTTATACAAAATAAACAAACTAACTTCTATCTAATTGTGGTTACATCGAGACTAGGGTTAACTTCTTAGGTCATGCATGACTATTCTATCCATGCGTGTGATCTTTCCTTTTATTGTTTTCTATCAGCTTCAAAATATTTGTCATGCTAGTGATTATTCGAGACTCCGGATTGGTCCTCAAGTGTTGGGTTGTCCTGCCACGTGTACTTGTTGACGATACTCCTTCATCATACTCCCCTGGGAAAAAATTCATGGACTCATGTCCATGAGCTCCTGCATCGACTTTCCATTCTTTTGGATATCAGCTTCACTCTCCCAACTGACATATTCTATTGGATGTCCCTTCCACTTGACCAGATACTCAAAATAAGTCTTTCTTCGGGTCTTCTTACCAATCCTTTGATCAACAATCTTTTCCATCTGTGGTTTTTCTGCTATAGGCATTTGTTTCTCCCACTGAATCTTTTCTTGATCTGTTGATCCCTCTGTGTCATCCTTCCTGTAAGAATACAAGTCTGAAACATTGAATATGGGTGATATACCCACATCATCTGGCAGCTCAATCTTGTAGGCATTTTCATCAAACATCCTCAAGATCTTACATGGCCCTATCTTCTTCATCTTTAGATTGTTATATGTCCTCCTAGGGAACCTCTCCTTCCTGAGATGTGATAGAACCTGGTCTCCGATTTCAAATTGAATTTCTTTGCGATGTTGATCATCTCTGCGTTTGTACTCCTGGCTAGAATTCTACAACTTCCCTCTTATCTGGATATGGAGCTTCTACATGTCTGTAGAAACATATTCTTCTCCAGTGCTCTTGATCTCACTCTTTTCCAAGTCTCTCAACTCAGATACTCCCCTAGGTTGCATTCCATGCAATATTTGGAATAGGCTCCTCCCAGTGCTCCTGTTTGGTGAGTCGTTGTATGCAAAATTTGCTTGTGGTAGAATCTAATCCCACTGATTATGGTGCTCGGTGACCTTACTCCTCAATAAGTTTCCCAAACTGATCAAGGGATCAAATTTTGCTCAAAAATTCAAAGTGCTCGGAATCACTTCAAATCGGACGAGAGTGTAGGCCTTGTCGTTGCAAACCCAACGCAACTCATTTCGTCTCAAATGGACGTCGGGAGCGAGATATATAGCGATCTGTTCATCAAGTCAAACATGCAAAAATTTTGGTGTTGACTGTACAGTCCGTACAGGATGACGTGGCAGGGTCGTACAGACCGTACGATGATGTGGTAGGAGTGACATGGCAAGTTTATATTGGTTAGCAATTGTCGAATCAGATGGTGACACGTGGAATTTCATTGGCTAATGGTAAGGTGCCACGTGGCCCAATCATGGGCTGCCACATGGCACCCCTTTATTGGTTCATTGTTGCTATGTAAAACTAATGGAGTCCGTGGGGTTCAACCCCCAGACCTCCCCACCACATAATACCTTTGCAAAGTCTGACCAACCAACATATCACACCATTCCACTTGATATATATATGAGTTTTAAAATATTTATGTTTACACTATTGTACATTGGCGCGGGGGTCGGGCTGGGGCTTAGCCCCGACCCGTGGTTTCATTACATTAAATATAACCGTTGTATAATATATATGGTGCGGGGTTTTAATACTAAGATATAGTTTGGTTATA
>ML805503.1:31393-69278 GCA_009831015.1 Picea engelmannii
TATATATATATATATATATATATATATATATATATATATATATTTAAAATCAGTTCTCTAATATTTTGTGTAGCTAAAAGATGAATCTCTTTTTGAGCTAGGTAATTCTTATGCTTGGTATTAAAAAAACATTAACAATGCATGGATCAATGCATGTATCCTTATGCATTGCCACTATCGTCTCACCAATTTTTTCATGATGTGCCATGACCTTTCCAACTTTCTCATGCTTTGGGGCATCTGGGGGATTTCCCATCCTCACTGATTGAAAAAAAATGATGTAGGTGTACATAATAACCTATTCATAGCACCCACCCTTGCTCTAAATCCATCTATTTAAGAATTTTTGTTCCCAATTGCCTCTGCCTCTGCTTGTATTTATCCAGCCCCATGTAGTGAAGGGAAATGTAGACTTTGTTCTATCTAGAACCATGTAGAGAAGGGAAATGTATTATGTGCTGAGAGACGTTGACTGTTTTACTCACCATACTTCAATAGGAAATGAAAAAATCACATAACTATTCAATTTCCAGATAAAGGATAGAGCATACACGTAAAATATTTTGCACTTCTAATAGAAGTCAATTATTTTTTCATCTCAAGTCTTAAAACAAAAGATCGATATGTGTATTGTACTTACCTGATTCCTCTCTTAATTCACTATATCTAGAGGGGCCATGAGTCTAAGATGAAAGAACATCATGTAGATAGGGTGATGGAAGGAAGAAATATGAACTTCCCATTCTCTAGGCCTTGTTGTACCAATAAGTTATGTACTTCCTAGAATCTACCCCATAAAATATTTTCTACTGGGGAATGACCAAAGGAGGGATTTATTGATCACATGAAAAAAGGGCATATAGTGCCCAACGTTTTTTTTCTATTGGTTGCAATGTCCCCCAGCCCAACTGAGGGACGTTATAGTGCAAAATACACATAAAAATGAAATTTATGCTAACTAAATTAATTCATTTAATGTTAACTAATTTACTCTAGATTTTAGCTACGAATTAAAATAGGTTTGGCTACTATATACAACCACAAAATAGATGCATCTATAACATGCTAATAATCAACATGAAATGTATCTAAATAACTCATTACAACAACATATAAATCATTCTTATTTACACAGAGTTCATGCACATCAATAACACTTAAATTTACATAACAACAAGATAAAACACGTATCTTATAAAAATGTTTATGGAACCAACTTCTTGGGAAGGATGTTCCAACCAACCATAGAATGATTGTTCCAAATCTCAACAACCAGTCACCCCTGAGCTGAGACTAGTAATCCACAAAAGAGGGTGGTCTCTCACAATCCACTCACAACTCATAAAACTCACAACCCAACTGATATTCTCCTACAACTATCCCTATTATTCACCAACTCTCTTCCTCTTAACCTATCCAACACAAGGAATGCACCTCTTCACTAATATAAATCCCATGGGTGTCCCATTAATTTATCATGGTCTCTATGTCATAGGTGACCAGGAATATCTCAGCCGGGAACTCAGGAAACTTGCTGCTAGGAAAACTACCAGCAACCAATAGCAAACAGTTGTTGTTTTAGTGCAACTCAGATAAGATTTCACTCTTTAGGAATTACAACCTATTTCTTCATTTTCCATCTCCAAAAATTCTCCAATATGCTCCATATTTGTCTATAAATAACTCTCCATGGATGCACCAACTCCAGCTCTCTTTCATTCTCTCTCCTTGCTTTGCATGCACAAAAAATCAATGTGTAAAAATGCTCTCCCAACCCATACAAATTTACTCCCTTTGGGTTTCCTTTCTTGACTCACACTCTTCCCCAAGTTGATTGTACTCAAACTGCATGTTCCCAATAAATTTGGGATATGAATAATCATAGCCACCCTCTTACATGTATTCAATGCTTGGCCTTGGGAACACTCAATCAAAATTTAGGAGATTCATACACCAATAGAAAAATTAGGAAAAATGGGTAGAATTAATATACATGGGTAATTCCCCCTTGGATCCCTCTTGGCCATTATCCTAGACACTCCCCTCTCTTATGGATTAGTTCATCCGCCATCTATTTTACATATCCCATTAGCAATTGGTATCACATTTTATTATTAAAACATTGAAATACAATTCACATATTACATTGCCTTGGCCGTAGCCACACGTTATATCTATATAAGCGTTCATTAAACTGGGGATTATAGTTGGGATGTTACACTTCCCCCTCCTTTACAATTTTGTGCCATCCTTGGTGCACACTATGCCGATATACATATATGAAAATTTACATCACAATACTTAGAAAAAATAATTATACAATTTAATAACTCCAACATCAGTTCTAACTGTAATTTCTCGCTCCTCTCAACTCGCCGACCCAAGGAATGCACCATTTTTTTATCAAGGTTAACCCAAGGTATGTACCATCCGTTTATCAAGGATAACCAAAGGAATGAGCCATTCATTTATCAATTTCCTTGACACAGTTGGCTAGGACTCTGAGACATGGTTCTTGAACTCTAGTTTCTCAAAATGGTGTCTTGCATTCCATTTTCTTCAAAATTATAAAACATTTATGGGTATTCCTACCGCATGTTTTATTCATGATCCCATATAGAATATTAAGTACCATAACAAGTCCATTGAACCTTTACCATCCCTATGGATTTTTTCCTTAGCACTTTGACTTTCCAGTCCAGGATGTGTACTGGTTCCACCCAGAAATCCCCTTCATGCTCCACCTGGATCACATTCCAATCAATTATGTGTTTAGGGTCATACACATATTTCTTTAATAATGATACATGAAATACATTATGCACTCTCATGGATGTAGGAAATGATAGCATGTATGCAACTAGCCCTATCTTTTCTAATATTTCAAAAGGCCCACAATATCTTGCTGCCAACTTCAGGAAACTTCCTAATCTTATCGAACTTATCTTTGCCTTTAATTTAAAGAACACATGTTCGCTCACTTTAAAATATTTAAAAGCTTTATTCTTATCTGGATAGATTTTCTACCTATCCTGGGAAACCTTTAAATACGGATTTATATTTTCCATCCACTCTTTCATTTCCTTTAACAATTCTGGCCCAACAACTACTCTGTCCGCTGGATTATCCTAACTCACTAGTGTGTTACATTTTCTACCATAAAATGCTTCAAACAAACTCATTTTTAGTGAGGCCCGATACCCATTATTGTATGTGAATTCCACTAAATGAATATAATCTTCCCATTTTTATGGTTGATCCATCACATACATTCTAAGAATGTCCTCAATTATCCTACTGTCCCTTTTTGTTTTCCCATCCGATTCTGGATGATACACTGTACTAACATTTATATTTGTTCCAAATCCTTTGAACAAACCTTTCCAAAAATTTGAAGTAAACTTTTGATCTCTATCTTAAACTATTGCCTCAAGCACTCCATGTATCCTAACAACTTCTTTCATATATATTTATGCAATTTGTTTTGTCTTGTGTGTTCAATTTATCCACCACCACCATGATGGAATCATGTTGCTTCACTGTTCTGGGAATCTTAACAATAAAAAAAACTGTGACAACTTCCCACTTCCATTTTGGAATGGGAAATGGTTGTAGAAAACCTCCCGGATTCCTATGTTATTTCTTTACCTTTTGGCATTCTATACATCTGGCCATGTAATTAGCCACTTCCTTTTTCATTCTCGGCCAAAAGTATTGGATTCTTACAATTGAAATTGTTTTCGGATATTGAGGGTACCTAACATATGGCACATTATAAATTTCCTTCAGAACTGCATTTTTTAGCTCACTGGAATTCAACACATACACCTTACCTTTGTACATGATAATTCCATCTTCTTTCATCTCATAAGAATTAAATTTCTGCTGAAAATTACCTTTCTGTAATATCTCTTTTATTTTTAAATAATGTTGATATAAATTTGTCAGTGCAATGATTTGATCCTTTAGATCAATCCTATACATGATGATGGAATCAATATTCACTTCATGAGCTCTTCTGCTAAGTTCATCAACCACTTGATTTTCCTTGCCCTTTATATTTTTAATTTCAAAGTCATATTCACTCAAAAATTCAAACCATATAGTATGTCTGGTATTTAGTGTTGGCTGTCCAAACAAATGTTTTAGACCACAATGGTCTATCCTTAGCTCAAATCTCTTACCCATAAGGTAATGTCTCCACATTTTCAGTGCATGTACAATCACTGCTAACTCTAGATCAGGGGTGGCAGAATCCCTTTCATGCTCTTTTAATTTTTGGGATTCATAGAATACCACATGATCCTTTTTACTAAGAAATCCATAGATCCCTTCCTTGCATACATCATTGCACACAACAAAACATTTATCTAGATCTGCAATCTTCAAGATTGGTGCACTTGTCAATATTCCCTTTAGTTGCTGAAAGCTTTCTTCACACTTAGAATTCCATTCAAACTTCACTCCCTTCTTTTACAAAGACGTGATTGGAATTGCAATATTTGAAAACCATTTTATGAATATTCTATAATAACCATCAAGGCCCATGAATGATATGAACTTTGTCACATTCTTTGGTGCTGACCATCCTCTAATGGCCTCTATATTTTCTAGATCCACTTCTATCCACGCCACTAAAATTATATGCCCCAAGTAGTGAATATTATTTTGATTAAAGATGCACTTACTTAGATTAGCATACAACTTATTCTCTCTTAAAAATTGAAACACCATTCTTAAATGCTACTCATGCCCCTCTTCTGATTTAGAGTAAACAAGAATGTTATCTAGGAACAAAATTACAAGCTTGTCAGGTACTCCTTGAACACTCCATTCATCAAACAAATAAGGATCATTGGTGCATTTGATAGTCAAAATGGCACTACCATGAATTCATAATTCCCATATCTTGTCATGAATGTTGTCTTGACAATGTCTTCTTCTTTTATCCTTACTTGATGATAGTCTCATCTCAAGTCAATCTTGGAAAAGATCCTTGCACCTTTCAGTTGATCAAAAAAATCATCAATTCTTGGAAAATGATACTTGTTATTTATTATGACCTTATTAAGATTACTAAAATCAATACACATGATTAAGGTTTCATATTTATTATTCACAAAAAGAACTGGGACTCCCCAAGGTGACACACTTGGGAGTATATACCCCTTCTTTAACAACTCTTCAAGTGTATCTGCAACTCCTTCAATTCTGGTGTACCCATTGTATAAGTTGTCTTGGATACTGGGGAAGCTCCTAGCACCAAGTATATAGAGAAATCAATGTATCTTTTTAGTGGTTGTTATACACCAAAATGTCACACTTAGGTGTCGCATCTATTATAGGCCTTAAGTGTCGCAAGTGGCGTAAAGTGTCCTATGCACCTTATTAAGTGTCGCATGCACTTTATGATGTTTCATATGCACCTTACTAAGTGTCGCATTCACTTTATTGAGTGTCACAACCTTGACACTAGGAAATACATTTATCATATTAATATCAAAATACTATGTGCACATGTATTATTCATTTTGAGTGAAAAAAGGAAATTAATTTAGTGTGAGAATCCACCTCACATTTAGTTTCCTAATATCAAGGAGAAGTTGAGAATATCATGGATGATTGAGATATTTTTTCAAACCAATATCCTGATTTTATGGATCTTGAGAGATAGTTTCTCCCAAAAACCATGGAGATCCCAATTTTGTGGATCTAGTGAGTGATATTCTCCATGATGGTTAGGCCTCCAAATCCTATATAATGATGGAAATCCAAGGTGAAAAGGGGGAGGAGAAGTGTGTATATGATACTTTTGATCTTAAGAGAAACATCTTTAAAGTGCATTCAAGGACTAGATTGGAATATTGTAGGAACACTAGTGCAACAGGGTTGTAAGTTCCCATGTTTTCATTAATATAACTTAGCCTATCTCCTTCATATTGTTGTTTTCACATGTATGGCTATATAGATAGATATGTTCTTATCTAATGATATATTGTAGAAGTAAAAGGTACTTCTATGTTTCTTGTAGACTCTTCATCTTGATCATGGCTTGGAAAACAAGAACAAACACTGAATAATAGCAAGGAAAATCGTCAGAAAAGGAGTAAGTCACACTTCTTTCTTATATATTCTCTATCCATAGACATTAAGAATAGATTTAAATGAATGTTAGTGTCCATTTGTTTTTTTTGTTTTTTTTCTATCTTGGTCAATAGGGTATAGATATCCAAGGGAGAATTCACCTGTCCACAGGGGAAATATTCCATAACAAAAATTGGAGACTCCACTGGGGAGAACACCATATTATTCTCGGTTTCCAGTCTTTGATTTTTTCTTTACTCTTGATTTTTTTTTCTTTGAATATTTCAATCTCCTTAGAAATATTTAGGAAGCTTAGTTAGTTAAGCATTGTACTTTTGCATCATTTTGGGACTAATTTGGTGTTGTTCCAACACTTCTAGGCATCAACGCTCCCCCACAGTGGCCCACAGAGCATTGAAAACCCTTGTCAATGCTCCCTACCAGTGTTCTGGGGAGCTTTCATCCATGTTCAATTCTCTGTCTCCCTCTTGAAAGGAACGTTGATCTCTTTCCTGGGCTAGTTTGGAGCTTACTTTGCATCTGTTTTTCAGACTTTTAGCTTAGATCTTTGCATTAAAGTATGTTTTGCTTCTTCTTGGATTTAATTGATTGCACTTAGGTAATTAGGTGATATAATTATTTATTTTGAGTTTCTATTTATTTTCATATTGTCAAAGTGTGCATGTATACTTTAGATTAATTTAATCCTTTTTCTTGCATACATGTCATAGTCAATTTGAATTCTTGATTCTGAGAACTTTCAAGTTCCTCGATTTTCTTTTTGGAATCTAACATTTGGATTCAGGAATCGAAACTCATTGTATTAATCTTTTTCTTTGAGTTATATTTCCTTGAGTTAACCATGATCTTGTTTGATTTCATAACTCATTGTTTTTATCACATTTTTATGTTGATTTTCAATTTCTCATTGATTGGATTTCACATATTTTTCCATTTTTAGTCCTTGATTGAAAAAGTTGCCTCACACTTGGTTTCTTTCAATTCTCATCAAAATTTTGAGTGAAATTTGTTTGGTTTATTTTTTATTCATGTTCCTTTGTGCCAAACATTCATTTCTTTCATTCTCATTGAAAGATAGGAAGCATACAAGTTTTTCCGTTAAAAATATTTCATTGCACATACAATCAAACAAAGATAATTTTTTCATTCTTAGGAATCTTGTTTTGGTACATGTTTTGAAAGAGTTAGTATTACATTTGCTTTAGGATTTCAGAAATGCTTTTTTGGATAGTTTTTCATCATTTTGGAAAGTTGCATGATATTGAGTGTTTGTTAAGAAGACAATAACTCTTCTCCTTCTCATAGATATAATTCATCGAAAATAAATGATTGCATTTAATTCTTTTTACATTCTACCCGAGTCAAGTCTCACAGATCATTAGTTTCATCTTTGTGGACCTTTCTAAGTAAAAAAGGCATTAAAATAAACCAACACACTAATAAAATAAACTATACATTTTTTGGTTTATAGTACACCCACAATAGTATAAGGTTAGAATCTTTGGACTAGGACAAGCGAGTAAATTTTCCAAGATTACTAAAAAAGAGTGTAGAACACTAAAGAGTGATCAAATCCAACTGTCGTATAGGCATAGTTGGGAGGCCCCTCTAACACAAGGGATAAACATGAGGTATCATGTGAAATAGCAGCAAAGATTGGGGTTTTTTCTTGAGAATCTACTAGTTTCATTTGGTCTCAGTTCTTCGTGAATCCCAAATCCATTTAGGGTCCTTAGGAGTATTATCATTCCACTTGTATTCATTTCTCTTGAATAATTTTAGACTTTGTTATATTTCCAATACATTCGGTCCCAACTGTTATCCATGGAGTTGTTTTGGGTCAATTCATCCTTAGGTTTTTTATTTTTATCGTTAGTGTTGTTTAAGTTTTACTTTTGACCTCCTCCTTATAGTATTCTTAGGTCTTAGCACAAATAAAGTTAAGGTTAATGTTGGTCCAAACCCTCGGTTTGTGTCTTCATATTTATGACATGGTTAGACAAGTCATCATCCTTATGCCTCCACCACTACCCTGACATGTCACCACTTCCACTATGTGCTTAAACCCCTCCACTATGTCCCTCTATTTGTTAGAAGGTCAAATCAAATTCTTTTTTTAACATTTCCATCTCATCAGGACATTTCACAGTGTATCTCAAGTACACTTTGCTCTCATTTCCATTATTTCACTTATGATGCTTTGTCAGTCGATCTCCTTATTTTTAGCACTCATGTTTTTAAGGACATAATCTGGGATTTCATCATTTAAAGCATTTCTAACTGTTTTTCCAATATTTCAAATTTGTCCTAGCTCGACCCTGCAGAAAATGTTGTTTTCAGACAGGTGCTACAAAATTTATTGAAAACTAGATGACGAATGTTAATTGGAGGCTAGACTTGTTGTAGGGGGTTTCTCCTAAGCTCAAGCATATCAACTTTTAAGCCACAAACTCCAAGTACTCCATGATATTTTTAAGCCCCGTTGAAGATCATTTTAATTACACCTGAGCATATTGAATATCTACAAATGAATGAGGTAACCAAAGGATATCTAAGGCGACTTTCAGAGGGAAGGTGAAGTAAGGAAGGCCGAAATTCAAGGCATGATAAATTCTTTTGATGATGCTTTCTAAGGTATGGTATTTACATGCCATCTCACCATTTTCGCAATAACATTTTTTATAGAATGATTCAGACTGCTAAATTTGAAGGCCATTGAGGAAAAATATCCAAGAAGTTGTGATAAAAATTTCATCTTGTGGGTCATCGTATTTTTGGAGTTACACTATGTGGAAAATAGGGTTTATGGATAGTCCTTAAACTAGTCTAAAACAAGTGTTTCGGGTAAAAACTTCATAACTTTTTCATAACATATCCAAATTCAGTAAGACTAAATATATTGGTTAGAGTACAATTTGTAGTATTTTGTGTGCCATTTTCAACTCCATACAACAAATATTCCATGCGGGGCATGCTCTACAAGTTCACTCTCTACAATAATCCAGAATTCAACAAGGTATGCCATTTTTTCTATAAATCCTTTTCTGAGAGGTTCCAAGAAGTAAAAACTAGATGAATTGCATAAAAGACAATGAAGAACATCATGTACTATTTTCATATCTTTATTCATTATAGGTACATAGTTAGGATTATTTCAAGTTAGGGTTGTTGACTAATCCAAAATTAGTCATGTGAGACTAAAGTAAATTTTGATGGAAATGGTAGTCTCTTTTTGTTAAAGTTAAGGAAAGTTTGCAGGTATGTGATCATATACACCAGGTCTATTAAGGAGTTACAAATCATATTTGGATTGATGAGGGATTTTGGTTGAGGCACATGTTGGGTACATGGCTGAGACATGTAGTTGATTAGTTGGCAAGTACATGAGGTGTATATTTGATGGTGTTGGTACATCTTTATGAGTCATAGTTGATGAGTAGTTGATGCATGATTGGTACATACTTGGTACATGGTTGGAGGCACTTGTTAGTAGTATTGTTGACACATCGTGTATGGATTATGTAGCATACTTGTCTTGGTATATTATTAGAAGCACATATTGATCTTGGTGATGATTATGAGTTGTGTTATTCTTGGTTGTTGCACATCTTGGTAATATTGTGCATATGGTTGAGGGTTGTCTTGGTGAATGATCTTGGTGAGTAGATCTGATTTGGTTGATAATATTGATGAGACATGTTTATGTGATAGGTTGTTTGGACATGTTATTTGTACAAGTTTGGTGCATGTTTGATGCACTTGTTTATGGTACAGGTTTGTAATGTCCCTTTCCAAATAGGAGCTCCAGAGAGGAGGGTTAATGGTCTAAACCACCCCGTTAGAATATATCCAAGGCCAGAGAGGGGTAAACAAGGTTACTAGAGGTCACTCCAGTCACAGGTGTTATATTTGGAAAGTGACATTGAGCTAAAAAGGGTTAAAAGAACTTTTAAGTCATTATGAGCTAAAAATAGAAGTCAACAATGAATTAAGGTTTCAACAATGATTTAGGGTTTTGGAAATCAACCGTGAATTAGGGTTTCAACATGATTTAGGGTTTTGGAAAGATATAAAGGAAGGGTTAGCGACCTGATTCATCATTATGCAGATTTTGACTTGTCACTGAGGAGAAGAGGCGCATCTCAGGAGAGATAGTTTAGTGTATTCCAGGAGGAAGAAACCAGTTGGCTGATTTCGGTGTTGAAAGACACACCCTAGTCACTGAGAAGATCATCCAGGTCTTCCATCATTATTCATTGATTCTGTAGTTCTCCCATATTCCGGGTATTATCTTTTAGTTTCTTATTTGTATTCTGGCTAAGATCCTTTTTTTCTTTTGATCTAGCAGAGTGTTGTTATTTTATTCATCCACAGTTGCTTATTTGTATTCTGGCTAAGATCCTTTGTCTGTTGATCTAGTCGAGTATTGTCAGTTTATTCAGTGGCATTGGACCATTTTGTAATCCATAGAGATATCATAATACAAAATTTGTAGTCCTTTGTCGCATTTATTATTTGTATGATCATTTATATGCTGTAAACCTTTGATCCTACACACACATTAGCAGTGTTTTCGATACTAGCCAACTCAAGAACATTACAGTGGTATCAGAGCTTTAGTCCTGCCAGCCTGTGACTAAAGACAATGAGTGCAGCAAAAGACCCATAGGGTCATGAACACATAGGTGATGAATATGTCACTTATAATAGGCATCAGGAAAGAAGGCATAGGCCTGATTTCCCCCCTTTTCCTCCTAGCTCAGAGGAAGAGGAAGAGGCACACAAAGAAGAAGACAGAAGGGAAGAGCATGAGGCTGAGCGCGAGGCATAGAGGATGATAGGAGACAGATATGAGTGACCAGAGGGTAGTGGCAAGGCCCCCATAGATCCAGAGGCATCTTTCATGGAGGTTATCAACAATATGTTAGCTAGTCAACGGACCATGTCTCAGTCCTTGGCACAAGTGGTTGATAGATTGGCTAGAGTGGGCACCCAAGACAAACAAGTCTCGCATGCATCGCAGGGAAACTCAGGAGAAGGCAATAGACCCCAGTCACACTCTCGCACATACACCTCTACAAGTAGGATTCCCAAACCCTTGTTTCCCAGTTTCCAGAGGGCACCCCCATTAGCATCACCGCCATCGATAGCACAAAGGACACCCACTCATGCTGACGACATTGCAGAGTATAGGAAGGAGTATGCAACGTTGGTTCGTGACTTCCATCAGGACATGACCTTAGTTGAGTACTGTGGACTCAGACTCAGGAACCACCCTAGAGAGTCGCAGAGGGGAGGACCACAACAACAACAGGGGCATAACCTCGATTTCATCCGAGAAGTGGGGAAGCTCACCATCCCTTCTTTTGACGGATTGTCCAAATACACCACCAGAGCTTGGGTACATAATCTAGACACGTATTACAAGCTCAACCAGATGACCGCGAAAGAGGCCATCAGTTTCATGACCTTACACTTGGAGGGTGAGGCACATGAGTGGTGGTATCATGGACTGGTGACATTGGGTCATAGTCGCATCACCTCCTATAGGGAGTTTACAGATAGGCTCATGGACAGGTTTGATAGGAAGGATCCCGAGATACACTTCAAGGATCTAGCCCAGTTGAGACAAACTAGCACAATAGAGGCGTTCATCACAGAGTTTCAATGGGTAGTCATGGCAGTGACAGATATATCAGAGCCTAGGATGATCATGCTATTCACAGAAGGACTCACAGAGCCTTTGATAGGATGGGTGAAATAATACATGCCTACCACTTTGTAGGATGCCATCCTTCGCACTCAATATCTGACAGACTTAGTGCAAAAAACTAAAAATTTCTCCGAACCATTTGTTCCCCAGAGGGATCAAGACATGAATCCATTCCAGAGAGAATGGAAGGGAAAGGAGAAGTTGGATGATGAGACTAGGAAAGAACTTATGAGGAAGAAGTTTTGCTTCAGCTGCAGAGATCCTTGGGTCCCAGGCCACAAGTGCATGGGCAAGGGAGAGTTTCATTATATTGAGGTAGCAACAGACAACATGGATAGTGAGGAGGAGGAGAAGGATAGTGGATCCACTAGTTTAGAGGAGGATTCAGCACTAGCAGAGGAGCAGGCTCCCCATAGACCACCGACACCAGCAGGAGCCCATCCTCTAGTAGTCCCATAACTGCCAAAATAGGCTAACAAGAGGAAACCAACAAAGGGAGGTGTCATAGAAACCTTTTCTAGTGTTCCTAGGTATGATACCCTCCATATCAGAGGGATTATTCAGGGACAATGGGAAATCACCCTGATAGATGGTGGGGCCACCCACAACTTCATCAACACTTCACTAGTATCGAGGCAGACACTTCAGACAGAAGAGTTTGAGGGGTTTGATGTTGTGGTAGTAGACGGCCACACAGTGGAGTGTCTAGACAGAGTTCCAAACTTAGAGATGAATTTAGGCAACTACACAATGAGAGACACATTTTATGTGGTTGACCTATCATACATAGATGTGGTGTTAGGAGTTCAGTGGATGATCACCTTAGGAAAAATCACTACCAACTACCAAACCTTGGAAATGGGATTCAAAGATCAGGATGGGAAGAAGGTTGTTCTAAGAGGTATGTCGAGAAGAGAGCCCAGGATAGTTTTAGCCAAAAGGATGGAGAGGATATTTAGACATGGGGAGGTAGCATATGCCACAGAATGCTTGATCACTACTCAAAAATATTTGGAAGGTCGACAAAAATACCATACATAAATCAAGAATTTATTGGGACGACATCAACATGTCTTTGAGGCAATTCCACAAGGGAGATCACTTGATAGGGGGTTTGAGCACACTATTGAGTTGGAGGATGGGGAAAAACCTATGATCACCCCCCCCTATCATCATCCTAGGAGGTTCAAGGATGAGATAGAGAAGGCAATCAAGGAATTTTTGGCGATGAGACACATCAGACCGAGCAACAACCCATTTTCTTCTTTAGTTGTATTAGTTATGAAGAAGGATGACACCATGAGGATGTGCATTGATTACCAAGCCTTGAACAAGAAAACCATCAAGAACAAGTATCCTATCCCATGCATTGACAATTTGATGGATGAATTGCATGGAGCAATTTTCTTCTCAAAAATTGGGCTATGCTCTGGATATCATCAGATCAACATCCGAGAGCAGGACATAGAGAAGACAACATTTCGATGTCATATTGGACACTTCGAGTTCCTGGTTATGCCATTTCGGCTAACCAATGCACCCGCTACATTTAAGTCTTGCATGAACCATATATTCAGGGATCAGTTAAGGAAATCAGTCTTGGTTTTCTTTGACGACATCTTGATCTATAGCTGGTCATGGCAAGAGCATATGAGGCACCTGGATGAGGTATTGAGCATCATGGATGCACGGTCATTATATGCCAAAGAGTCCAAGTGAAAGTTCGGTATGATAGAGCTGCTTTACTTAGGCCACGTCATCAGTGCACAGGGGGTACAGGTGCACCAAGAGAAGATCAGGGCCATTCTGGATTGGCCGAATCCCAAGAACGTGATAGAATTGAGGAGCTTCTTTGGGCTGTGCAACTATTACAGGCAGTTCATCCAGGGTTTTTCTCATCTTGGAGCACCACTGACAGATCTTACCAAGCATGCAGCCTTCATATGGACCGAGAAATCACATGAAGCCTTTGATCACATGAAGGAAGTCATGGGCACTTGTCCATTGTTGGCACTACCAGACTTCACCTTTCCTTTTGTACTAGAGTGTGATGCATCTGGTGAAGGGATCGATGCAGTTTTGATGCAGAGAGTACACTCCATTGTATTCGAGATCTGGAAGCTTCGTCAACCTGAGAGGTTGTACTACATTTATTACAAGGAAATGTTGGCTATGATGCTTTCATTAACCAAGTTTAGACAATAGTTGGTGGGCAAGAAATTCGTGGTCAAGATTGATCACAATAGTTTGAAGTATTTCCTTGAGGAGAAGGACCTGAGTGAGTGTTAATAGAAATGGGTGACAAAGGTATAGGCATTCGACTTTGACATAGAGTATGTCAAGGGGAAGAAGAACATTGTGGCTGATGCACTATCGAGGAGACCTGTGACATGTTCTTTGATGGAGATTTCAGTAGAATGGAAATCCCACTTGTTAGTGAAATATTCCAAGAACAAGTTCACTTGTGAGGTGATGGATGGGAAGATATAGGATGACCGGTATAGGGTCATTGACGATGTCATATTTTACAAGGATAGAGTCTACTTGGTGCCAGATTCAGCGCTTAATAAGAAGATCCTCACCGCAGTTCATGATTCACCTCTAGCAGGCCATCAAGGGTTTTTCAAAACCTATAGAAAGATAAGAGAGAGGTTCTCATGGAATGGCCTCAAACAAGAAGTTGTGAGACACGTCACTGAGTGTGTGACTTTCTAGTACAAAAAGTCAGAGCATTCTCTTCCAGCAGGGCTACTTCATCCACTCCCCATATCAGAGAAGAAATGGGAGAGTATATCTATGGACTTCATCACAGGTCTACCCAAGGTCCAGGGTAAGGATTGTATCAATGTAGTGGTCGACAGATTGACTAAGTTTTCTCACTTATACACCATACCGATAGAGTACAACGTAGTTTAGGTAGCCAGACGTTTCTTCAAGGAGGTCTTCAGACTTCATGGGTTGTCGAAGAACATCGTCAGTGACAGGGACAGTCGGCTCATAGGGACATTTTGGAGAGAGTTGTTTCGGTTGGTGGGGATAGAATTGACACCTAGCACCAGCTATCACCCTTAGACAGATGGGCAGACTGAGATTGTCAACAAGTGGTTTGAAGGGTATTTGAGGAACTATGTAGGAGGACGAAAGAGAACGTGGGTAAAGTGGTTACATTTAGGAGAACATTGCTACAACACCACCTTCCACATGTCCATTGGTATGACATCCTTCCGAGAATTGTACGGATATGATGCTCTCACTTTGGGTGACTTGGTATTCGGGGAGAGTAGAGCTCCCAAGGCCAAATATTGGATCATAGAGAGTCAGGAGATTCTCAAGTTGTTGAAAGAGAACCTACAGACGACGCAAAACCGACAGAAGATAAGTGCGGACAGGCATAGGAGTGAGCATAACTTTGAGGTTGGAGATTTGGTTTTCTTGAGACTCCAACCCTATAGAGAGTCATCTCTGAAGAAGACTAGGGCTGAGAAGATCAAGCCCATATTTTATGGTCCTTACAGAATCATGTGTCGAGTAGGTGAGGTTGTTTACTAGCTAGATCTTCCATAGGGGAGAAAGATTCATAATGTGTTCCACCTGTCTTGCCTAAAAATGCAGTGGGACAATTCATTATCACATTAGAGGAGCTTCCCCCATTGGATGAGGAGGGATAGTTGGAGTTAGTTCTAGAGGAGATTTTGGAGTTTTGGGAGCGGAAACTAAGGAGCAGGGTCATCAGAGAGTGTTTGATTACATGGAGAGGGATTCCAGTAGACGACGCTACTTGGGAGAGCGAGCAGGTGTTATAACACTCTAGACTGGTATTGCTTGAGGACAAGAAATTTCGGGAAGGGAGGAGTGTAATGTCCCTTTCCAAATAGGAGCTCCAGAGAGGAGGCTTAATGGTCTAAACTACCCTATTAGACTATATCCAGGGCCAAAGAGGGGTAAACAGGGTTACTAGAGGTCACTCCAGTCATAGGTGTTATAGTCAGAAAGTGACATTGAGCTAAAAAGGGTTAAACCCACTTTTAATTCATTATGAGCTAAAAATAGAAGTCAACAGTGAAATATGGTTTCATCAGTGATTTAGGGTTTTGGAAGTCAATAGTGAATTAGGGTTTCAACATGATTTAGGGTTTTGGAAAGCTATAAAGGAAGGGTCAGCGACCTAATTCATCATTATGCAGATTATGACTTTTCATTGAGGAGAAGAGGCGCATCTCAGGAGAGATAGTTCAGTGTATTCCAAGAGGAAGACACCAGTTGACTGATTTCGGTGTTGAAAGACACACCCTAGTCACCGGGAAGATCATCCAGGTCTTCCATCATTCTTCATTGATTCCGTAGTGCTCCCATATTCTGGGTATTATATTTTAGTTTCTTATTTGTATTTCGGCTAAGATCATTTTTGTCTTTTGATCTAGCCGAGTGTTGTTATTTTATTCAACCACAGTTGCTTATTTGTATTGTGGCTAAGATCCTTTGTATGTTGATCTAGTTGAGTATTCTCAGTTTATTCATTGACATTCGGCCATTTTTTAATCCAAAGAGATATTATAATACAAACTTTGCAGTCCTTTGTTGCATTTATTATTTGTATGATCATTTATATGCTGTAAACCTTTGATCCTACACACACATTAGCAGCGTTTCCTAGACTATGCAAGTCAGGAACATTACAAGGTTGAGGTATAGGTTGATGTATGGTACATGTTTGATGCACTTGTTTATGGTACAAGTTAAGGTACAAGTTGATGTATAGTGCATAATGGCACATGTTATTGATACAAGTCGTTACAAGTTGTTTGGTGTAGGTTGATTAGTACAGGTTTACAACAAGATATCTCACAGTGATAGTGTGAAAGTGGTTCCATAATTCTACTTGTATTTCAAGGAGGTTGGATAGGGAAATGATATGTGGTTGTATCCACCTTCCAGTTGTAACCAAAGAACATAGGGGGTTGTAGCCTCCTTCTAGTTGTAGCCAGAGAATTTGGGAGTTGGAACTTCCCTTAGGTTGTAGCCTGAGAAACTAGGGGGTTGGAGCCTCCTTCAAGTTGTAGTTGGAAAAAAATGGAAGTTGGTGCTTCAAATGAATATAATTCTTAAAGACATATAAGAAAAATCATTATGTGGTTTTCTCCTGCTTTGGGTTTCCATGTAAAAACACTGGTTTACTGTGTATGTGTATGATTTCTCATTTGTTAATTATTTATTTACTATGCAACTATTGGATGATAATGATACACTGATATAACACTTGCATTTTATGGTTAAAAAGATTAAATTTATCTATTACTGATTCACCCCCCTCTCAGTAATCCGACAAAATTCGTTGCAAACCCTGTACAACAACTCACACTATTATCCACTTACCTCAAAACCTGTATCAACTGGTTACTATTAATATTTCCATTTTAATTTCAAATCTAAAGTCTATCTATGTCAGAAATTGAAAAGAGCTTTGTTGATAAAGTTGTGATGATGTTGTAAAAGTGGGGGTGAGGAATCAAACAAAATCCTTTGCAGCAAGCTTCCTACTTGCATCTCCATTGTTCTTGTGTGGTATTCTTCCATTTCATATCTATCATTTGCTCTTTCATAAGCCTAGGGGTCCAATTGGTTGAATAACATTAAAACCCTAGACATAAGCCAGCTCTGAAAAATATTATCCCTCCAGAACCTAAGACCTATGTCCTTCTATTTTTCCTCTTGCATCACTCAGATTGTTGTCTTAGTTTTCTTCCTATAACAACAAATGGATAATCCATAGTAGAAGAAGTCTCACAAGGGTGGGGGCATAGTAAGGAATGAACCCTATGACATGCATATATTTTTTATTGAACCTCTGATCAAAGCAATATTACAAAGTGTGGGTGTTATAGCAAGATTTACCTCACCATTGCTATCTTGCAAAGAGGGCCTTTTACCATTTGCAGACTTATCACCCCCTTTTTGATAAATCCAGAGCCAAAAATATATATTTTTCCACATATACACTCCCTAACGCTTTGCAAGATGTGTATACGCTTGCTGCTCCAAGGCCCCCATAGATCCACAGGTAGCTTTCATGGAGGTTATCAACAATATGTTAGCTAGTCAACAGGCCATGTCTCAGTCCTTGGCACATGTGGTTGATAGATTGGCTAGAGTGGGAACCCAAGACACACAAGTCCTGCATGCATCGCAGGGAAACTCAGGAGAAGGCAATAGACCCCAGTCACACTCTCGCACATACACCTCTGCAAGTAGGATTCCCAAACCCTTGTTTCCCAGTTTCCAGAGGGCACCCCCATTAGCATCACCACCATCGATAGCACAAAGGACACCCACTCATGTTGACGACATTGCAGAGTATAGGAAGGAGTATGCAACATTGGTTCGTGACTTCCATCAGGACATGACCTTAGTTGAGTACTGTGGACTCAGACTCAGGAACTGCCCTAGAGAGTCGTAGAGGGGAGGACCACAACAACAACAGGGGCATAACCTCGATTTCATCCGAGAAGTGGGGAAACTCACCATCCCTTCTTTCGACAGATTGTCCAAATACACCGCCAGAGCTTGGGTACATAATCTAGACACGTATTGCAAGCTGAACCAGATGACTGCGAAAGAGGCCATCAGTTTCATGACCTTACACTTGGAGGGTGAGGCACATGAGTGGTGGTATCATGGACTGGTGACATTGGGTCATAGTCGCATCACCTCCTATAGGGAGTTTACAAATAGGCTCATGGACAGGTTTGACAGGAAGGATCCCGAGATACACTTCAGGGATCTAGCCCAGTTGAGACAAACTAGCACAATAGAGGCGTTCATCACAGAGTTTCAATGGGTAGTCATGGCAGTGACAGATATATCAGAGCCCAGGATGATCATGCTATTCACAGAAGGACTCACAGAGCCTTTGATAGGATGGGTGAAATCATACATGCCTCCCACTTTGTAGGATGCCATCCTTCGCACTCAAGATCTGACAGACTTAGTGCAAAAAACTTAAACTTTCTCCAAACCATTTGTGCCCTAGAGGGATCAATACATGAATCCATTCCAGAGAGAATGGAAGGGAAAGGAGAAGTTGGATGATGAGACTAGGCAAGAACTTATGAGGAAGAAGCTTTTCTTTAGCTGCAGAGATCCTTGGGTCCCAGGCCACAGGTGCATGGGCAAGGGAGAGTTTCATTATATTGAGGTAGCAATAGACAACATGGTTAGTGAGGAGGAGCAGCAGGATAGTGGATCCACTAGATTAGAGGAGGAGTCAGCACTAACAGAGGAGCAGGCTCCCCATAGACCACCGACACTAGCAGGAGCCCATCCTCTAGTAGTCCCATTACCGCCAAAATAGGCTAACAAGAGGAAACCAACAAAGGGAGGTGTCATAGCAACCTTTTCTAGTGTTCCTAGGTATGATACCCTCCATATCAGAGGGATTATTCAGGGACAGTGGGAAATCGCCCTGATCGATGGTGGGGCCACCCACAACTTCATCAACACTTCACTAGTATCGAGGCAGACACTTTAGACAGAAGAGTTTGAGGGGTTTGATGTTGTGGTAGTAGATGGACACACAGTGGAGTGTCTAGACAGAGTTCCAAACTTAGATATGAAGTTAGGAAACTACACAGTGAGAGACACATTTTATGTGGTTGACCTATCATACACAGATGTGGTGTTAGGAGTTCAGTGGATGATCACCTTGGGAAAAATCACTACCAACTACCAATCCTTGGAAATGGGATTCAAAGATCAGGATGGGAAGAAGGTTGTTCTAAGAGGTATGTCGACAAGAGCACCCAGGATAGTTTTAGCCAAAAGGATGGAGAGGATATTTAGACATGGGGAGGTAGCATATGCCACAGAATGCTTGATCACTACTCAAAAAGATTTGGAAGGTTGACAAAAATACCATACATAGATGAAGAATTTATTGGGACGACATCAACAGGTCTTTGAGGCAATTCCACTAGGGAGACCTTATGATAGGGGGTTTGAGCACACTATTGAGTTGGAGGATGGGGAAAAACTTATGATCACCCCCCCCCTATCATCATCCTAGGAGGTTCAAGGATGAGATAGAGAAGGCAATCAAGGAATTTTTGGCGATGAGACACATCAGACCGAGAAACAACCCATTTTCTTCTTTAGTTGTATTAGTTCTGAAGAAGGATGACACCATGAAGATGTGCATTGATTACCGAGCCTTGAAAAAGAAAACCATCAAGAACCAGTATCCTATCCCATGCATTGACAATTTGATGGATGAATTGCATGGGGCAATTTTCTTCTCAAAAATTGAGCTATGCTATGGATATCATTAGATTAGCATCCGAGAGAAGGACATAGAGAAGACAACATTTCAATGTCATTTTGGACACTTCGAGGTCCTGGTTATGCCATTTCGGCTAACCAATGCACCCACTACATTTAAGTCTTGCATGAACCATATATTCAGGGATCATTTAACGAAATCATTCTTGGTTTTCTTTGACGACATCTTGATCTATAGCCGGTCATGGCAAGAGCATATGAGGCACCTGGATGAGGTATTGAGCATCATGGAGGCACAGTCATTATATGCCAAAGAGTGCAAGTGCAAGTTCGGTATGAAAGAGTTGCTTTACTTAGGCCACGTCATCAGTGCACAGGGGGTACAGGTGCACCAAGAGAATATTAGGGCCATTCTGGATTGGCCGACTCCCAAGAACGTGATAGAATTGAGGAGCTTCTTTGGGCTGTGCAACTATTACATGCGGTTCATCCAAGTTTTTTCTCATCTTGGAGCACCACTAACAGATCTTACCAAGCATGGGGCCTTCATATGGACTGAGAAATCACATGAAGCCTTTGATCACATGAAGGAAGTCATGGGCACTTGTCCAGTGTTGGCACTACTAGACTTCACCTCTCCATTTGTACTAGAGTGTGACGCATCTGGTGAAGGGATCGGTGCAGTTTTGATGCAGAGAGGACACTCCATTGTATTCAAGATTTGGAATATTAGTCAACTTGAGAGGTTGTACTACATTTATTACAAGGAAATGTTGGCAATGATGCATGCATTGACCAAGTTTAGACAATAGTTGGTGGGCAGGAAATTAGTGGTTAAGATTGATCACAACAGTTTGAAGTATTTCCTTGAGGAGAAGGATCTGAGTGAGTGCTAATAGAAATGGGTGACAAAGGTATAGGCATTCGAATTTGACATAGAGTATGTCAAGGGGAAGAAGAACATTG
Organism: Picea engelmannii; assembly: GCA_009831015.1. Classification (NCBI taxonomy): domain Eukaryota; kingdom Viridiplantae; phylum Streptophyta; class Pinopsida; order Pinales; family Pinaceae; genus Picea; species Picea engelmannii. The sequence continues at coordinate 52,449 of ML805503.1, forward strand.
TGGATGATGCACTATCGAGGATACCTGTGACATGTTCTTTGATGGAGATTTCAATAGATTGGAAATCCCACTTGTTAGTGAAATATTCCAAGAACAAGTTCACTTGTGAGGTGATGGATGGGAAGATACAGGATGACTGGTATAGGGTCATTGACGATGTCATATTTTACAAGGATAGAGTCTACTTGGTGCCAGATTCAACGCTTAAGAAGAACATCCTCACCGCAGTTCATGATTCACCTCTAGAAGGCCATCAAGGGTTTTTCAAAACCTATAGACAGATAAGAGAGAGGTTCTCATGGAATGGCCTCAAACAAGAAGTTGTGAGACACGTCACTGAGTGCGCAACTTGCTAGTAGAACAAGTCAAAGAATTCTCTTCCAGCAGGGCTACTTAGCCACTCCCCATTCCAGAGAAGAAATGGGAGAGTATATCTATGGACTTCATCACAGGTCTACCCAAGGTCCAGGGTAAGGATTGTATCTATGTAGTGGTCGACAGATTGACTAAGTTTTCTCACTTATATACCATACCGATAGAGTACAACGTAGTTTAGGTAGCCACACGTTTCTTCAAGGAGGTCTTCAGACTTCATGGGTTGTCTAAGAACATCGTCAGTGACAGGGAAAGTCGGTTCATAGGGACATTTTGGAGAGAGTTGTTTCGGTTGGTGGGGATAGAATTGACACCTAGCACCAGCTATCACCCTTAGACAGATGGGCAGACTGAGATTGTCAACAAGTGGTTTGAAGGGTATTTGAGGAACTATGTAGGAGGAAAAAAGAGAACGTGGGTAAAGTGGTTACATTTAGGAGAACATTGCTACAACACCACCTTCCACATGTCCATTGGTATGACATCCTTCCGAGCATCGTACGGATATGATGCTCTCACTTTGGTAGACTTGGTATTCAGGGAGAGTAGAGATCCCAAGGCCAAATATTGGATCATAGAGAGTCAGGAGATTCTCAAGTTGTTGAAAGAGAACTTGCAGACGACGCAAAATCGACAAAAGATAAGTGCGGACAGGCATAGGAGTGAGCATAACTTTGAGGTTGGAGATTTGGTTTTCTTGAGACTCCAACCCTACAGACAGTCATCTATGAAGAAGACTGGGGCTGAGAAGATCAAGCCCATATTTTATGGTCCTTACAGCATCATGTGTCGAGTAGGCTAGGTTGCTTATGAGCTAGATCTTCCATAGGGGAGAAAGATTCATAATGTGTTCCACCTGTCTTGCCTAAAAACGCAGTGGGACAATTCATTATCACATCAGAGGAGCTTCCCCCGTTGGATGAGGAGGGACAGTTGGATTTAGTTCTAGAGGAGATTTTGGATTTTTGGGAGCAGAAACTAAGGAGCAGGGTCATCAGTGAGTGTTTGATTACATGGAGAGGGATTCCAGTAGATGACGCTACTTATGAGAGCGAGCAGGTGTTGCAACACTCTAGACTGGTATTGCTTGAGGACAAGAAATTTCGGGAAGGGAGGAGTGTAATGTCCCTTTCCAAATAGGAGCTCCAGAGAGGAGGCTTAATGGTCTAAACTACCCCATTAGACTATAGCCAGGGCCAAAGAGGGGTAAACAGGGTTACTAGAGGTCACTCCAGTCATAGGTGTTATATTCATAAAGTGACATTGAGCTAAAAAGGGTTAAACCCACATTTAATTCATTATGAGCTAAAAATAGAAGTCAACAGTGAATTATGGTTTTAGCAGTGATTTAGAGTTTTGGAAGTCAACAGTGAATTAGGGTTTCAACATGATTTAGGGTTTTGGAAAGCTATAAAGGAAGGGTCAGTGACCTAATTCATCATTATGCAGATTATGACTTTTCATTGAGGAGAAGAGGCGCATCTCAGGAGAGATAGTTCAGTGTATTCCAGGAGGAAGACACCAGTTGACTGATTTCGGTGTTGAAAGGCACACCCTAGTCACCGGGAAGATCATCCAGGTCTTCCATCATTCTTCATTGATTCCGTAGTGCTCCCATATTCTGGGTATTATATTTTAGTTTCTTATTTGTATTTCGGCTAAGATCATTTTTTTCTTTTGATCTAGCTGAGTGTTGTTATTTTATTCAGCCGTAGTTTCTTATTTGTATTGTGGCTAAGATCCTTTGTAGGTTGACCTAGTCGAGTATTCTCAGTTTATTCAACGACATTCGACCATTTTTTAATCTAAAGAGATATTATAATACAAACTTTGCAGTCCTTTGTCGCGTTTAATATTTGTATGATCATTTATATGTTGTAAACCTTTGATCCTACACACACATTAGCAACGTTTCCTAGACTATCCAAGTCAGGAACATTACAAGGTTGAGGTATAGGTTGATGTATGGTACATGTTTGATGCACTTGTTTATGGTACAAGTTGAGGTACAAGTTGATGTATGGTGCATCTTGGCACATGTTATTGGTACAAGTTGTTACAAGTTGTTTGGTGTAGGTTGATTGGTACAGGTTTACAACAAGATATCTCACAGTGATAGTGTGAAAGTGGTTCCATCATTCTACTTATATTTCAAGGAGGTTGGATAGGAAATGATACGTGGTTGTATCCACCTTCCAGTTGTAACCAAAGAACATAGGGGGTTGTAGCCTCCTTCTAGTTGTAGCTAGAGAATTTGGGAGTTGGAACTTCCCTTAGGTTGTAGCCTGAGAAACTAGGGGGTTGGAGCCTCCTTCAAGTTGTAGTTGGAAAAAAATGGAAGTTGGTGCTTCAAATGAATGTAATTCTTAAAGACATATAAGAAAAATCATTATGTGGTTTTCTCCTGCTTTGGGTTTCCACGTAAAAACACTGGTTTACTGTGTATGTGTATGATTTCTCATTTGTTAATTATTTATTTACTATGCAACTATTGGATGATAATGATACACTGATATAACACTTGCATTTTATGGTTAAAAAGATTAAATTTCTCTATTATTGATTCACCCCCGTCTCAGTAATCCAACAAAATTCGTTGCAAACCCTGTACAACAACTCACACTATTATCCACTTACCTCAAAACCTGTACCAACTGGTTACTATTAATATTTCCATTTTAATTTCAAATCTAAAGTCTATCTATGTCGGAAATTGAAAAGAGCTTTGTTGATAAAGTTGTGATGATGTTGTAAAAGTGGGGGTGAGGAATCAAACAAAATCCTTTGCAGCAAGCTTCCTACTTGCATCTCCATTGTTCTTGTGTGGTATTCTTCCATTTCATATCTATCATTTGCTCTTTCATAAGCCTAGGGGTCCAATTGGTTGAATAACATTAAAACCCTAGACATAAGCCAGCTCTGAAAAAGATTATCCCTCTAGAACCTAAGACCTATGTCCTTCTATTTTTCCTCTTGCATCACTCAGATTGTTGTCTTAGTTTTCTTCCTATAACAACAAATGGATAATCCATAGTAGAAGAAGTCTCACAAGGGTGGGGGCATAGTAAGGAATGAACCCTATGACATGCATATATTTGTTATTGAACCTCTGATCAAAGCAGTATTACAAAGTGTGGGTGTTATAGCAAGATTTACCTCACCATTGCTATCTTGCATAGAGGGACTTTTTCCATTTGCAAACTTATCACCCCCTTTTTGATAAATCCAGAGCCAAAAATATATATTTTTCCACATATACACTCCCTAACTACTTTGCAAGATGTGTATATGCTTGTTGCTCCACTACAACTCGCATATATCGGGATTTGTGCCAGAAAATACAAAATGAGGTCAGGTTTCCATGTCACGACAAAAGATCTCTAATCTTTGGCCATCCATATACTGGAAACGTTCTGACTCAACCGTTAAATTGCATTTTGGAGGATATAAGAGCACAATTTCGAGCTATGGAAAAGGAGGAGAAAACATTCAACTTTGAGAGAAAAGTTACTCTGGAGAAATTACTTCATATTGAGTCTACATCCCTTTGTCCCTCAAGTCTGAACACAGTGTTCAACCCCCAAGCTCTTTCCTTATTGTTGAGAGGACCTCATTACCTCTTTTCTATGAGCTTGCCTTTGGTGGAAGATTGAAGTGGTGGAGACCCAGTTGGAAGGAACTTGGTTTCTTGGTTTCGAGCTGTGCCGACACAGAAGTCTGTAATGTTGATACTTCCATTGGTCAATTATTAATAGAAATACCCCTTTCCCGTCCTATCAATATCTTGCAAATATATGATTATCATCCATGGGCATGTTTGTAATCTTTATTAATGGATTTTGTTATCTGATGCGCTAACTCATTGTCACTATATACTTGCATCGCTTGATTGTTGAGAACTTCTTGCAGGTGTAAAGCTTTGGGTAAAAGTGCTCAACGACGGAACGACATCAAACAATTGGATCGAGGAAGGATTCTTCCTCATATTGCACATTAGATTATATATCACATGTTGGAATTGAGTTGATGTCTGCAGTCATATCTGTCTGTTGTGGTTTACCCTTCGCCATAGAGAGTTTTTCCTTTGTAACAAAATTGCAGACTCCACTAGGGATAAATCTTCCTTGTAAGGGTTGAAGTATTTTTTCTTCTTACCTTGGTATTTTTCCTTTTTGTTTCTTGTCGTATCATAGTTGGATAGATTTTGTTCACTCTGAGTCTGATCTTTTCAGCCTTTTACCCTTGCCTAACCTTGTTTTAAAAGATATACACCCTTTTTTCTTTGACAGCCGCGTATACACGCTTGTTGTCCCACTGCAAGAGGCGTATATATGCCCTTTTCTCTTGAACAATCACATATACCACTTCCCCTTGCTTGCTTGCTTGGTTTAGTGATTGTTGGGTAGTTTTGAGGATCACTGAGCCTTCTTAGGTCTCTGTGGTGCCTGTTGAGATTATCTGGGATGACAAGAAACCTGTTTGGAGTTGAATTTTTGGGCAGTGTCTTTCTCTTTGTTTTCCATTTTTTATTTGTCCTTGGTAGTTGGGTTGTCTTATTAGCTACTTGGTATTTTGCTCGAGTGATTGCTTGTATACACAGTAGAAGTTATATATCAAGTCACTTATCAGTCCATGCATTTTCTTTTTAATAAATTGAAAATACAAAAAAAATATATAGGTATTTTGCATTGGTTGGTATTTTTGTCTTCGAACCTTTATCATTAGCTTAGCACATTTAGCAAAAGATTGCATTTTACTTCTGAGTTGAAGAGTTAAAATTGAAGATTGCACTTTTTTTATTTAGCATATCATTCACTGAAAAGTTAAAGTTAGGCTTTGCATTATATCTATTTTTATTTTCATGCAGAGTCATAACACCATGAGTTTCATTTCCATACCTTTTTGAGTAACCACGGCCAATAAAATTTACGCTTTAAACTAAAATTGATTAGGAACAATTTTATTGTTTAGGGTGCACAAACTAGCCTAAGATTTAGTGCCTTGGAATAGGATTTTGTGAGTAAACTTCTCCAAGGAAATTAAATCAACATATGTGTCTGAGATAGGGAGTTGCGAAATCCATTGTATAATTAGTAATATCAGGAGGCTCCACTCACACCGGAGTTAAGCACGAGGTCTCGCGAAGTTTGTTGAAGGGATAACCCCTGGATACTCACCTAGCGTCAGAGACATTTCTGTGGATTTATTCATATTTGGGGATCTTTCTAGTATCCGTACCTATGTGAGAGGCAGTACTTTCAAGGTTTCGGGCTTCGCTACCCTACCCATACGGTAATCCAAACTTATGACTGTTCACTTGTGCATCAGTTATACAGTGATTGATTAGTTGTTTGACTTAGGTTTCTCATAGGTTACTTGCAAGGGTTTTTCTTCTTGTATCCTGAGTCAGATAGGGCTCAGACAACACACAACCTTTATGGAAGATTACCTCTCTAGGGGGATCTAACCGACTGGTTGTTAATCCTATGAGGTCCCTTATAACTAATTCTATAACCTCCAAAATTTAGAAAGGAGTCTCAGGTCTCTCCTGGATGAGGCATACCTTCTTTAGCGAGGGAGGCCACTCAACCACTTTAGCCCGTTTTCATGCATATTGGTCATTTGACTTTTTGGTATGTTCTTTGATTACTAGTTGGCCTTACGAGTCTATACTAAGTCTTCATTATCATGGACAGTGGAGTTCCTTTTGCTCCCTCATTTACTTCTACCCCCCCCATCATGTCCACTCATTTCATGGGGATGGATCCTTCCGCTTCACATTATGGTATGTAAAATTATAATACTCAGTCCACGCCTTGGGTCTCTAATCATTTTTCTCATGTTATGCTTGATATTTCTTTGCACTTTCCATCCTCTGTCTCACCTCCTTATGTGAATATAGGTTTTGGGTCTAGGGGCATGATGCCTCCTTCTTATCCCTCTCCGTTTGGTAGGAGTCATATCCTTCAAACACCTCTTACGATAGGAGGTTGGAATATTCCTTCCTATGAATCCACTATGCGAGAAGTACATGTCCAATTAAGCAATCCTTCCATGTGTTACACTCCATCCACTTATCCTTCTTCCTCTATGTCGGTTCCTACAAACACTTTTCCCATGGCAGACCTCCGTCAGCCCTCTAGTGTTTCATTCGGGGGGAATTATTTTTATAGTATGGGCACCCCCCCTCACGAAGTTCCTTCATCTGGGGGAAACATATTTCCTCACATGAGTAACCCTTTTCATGTTGCTTTATCTTCGCAAGCGACTTTCTCAGTTTTGATGCCATTACAACCCTTTATGAATTAGTATGGAGGAGGATACTATCCTGCCAGATAGGGACAGGGTGTAAACCAGGAGCCTTCATGACCTACAATTTCTCAAAATCAATCTTTCCTTGCACCTTGGACTCAAATGCCAAAATTCAATAGCACCACAAGTCCATTCACTGCGTGTCATACTGTCATTATATCACCAACCGCTGCTAGTCATGTTGGATATCGGTTGACAACCTCTGTGAGTCATGTTGAAGACTTGCAACCAACCGTTGCAAGTCATCCTGGGGGCATAAGTCCAGTCACTGCATGTCATATTGGAATTATATTACCAACCACTACTAGTTATGTTGGAGATTGGTCGACAACCTCTGTGAGTCATGTTGAAGACCTACAACCAGCTACTGCAAGTCATGCTGGGGGCACATGTCTGGTCACTGCTAGTCACACTGCACATCCATCACCAACCTCTGCTAGTCATGTTGGGGATCCATCACCAACCTCTGCTAGTCATGTTGGGGATTCATCACCAACCTCTTCTAGTCATGTTGGGGATTCATCACCAACCTTTGCTAGTCATATTGGAGATTTTCTACCAGCCACTGCAAGTCATGCTAGGGGCATCCATATGATTGAGAAGCCTAGACGTCTCAGACGTAAGCCTAGATTCCTTTGCAAGACTTGCGAAGGAAGTCACCTTACTCATTTGTGTCCTGTTATTGTTGGGATACCAGAAGTGTGGGGCTCACCTAAGGGCCCTTCAGGTTCTGAGGAATCTATGGTTTCACAACACTCTATTCCTTCTTTGGTTGATACAAAAATCATGCCGATGCAATATTCGGTTGACACCCCTTTTCCTTTAGCGGTTGATGCATCCTTTGAACTTGTTGTCTCACATCCCATTCAAATTGTGGTCATGTCGATGCAATATTTGACCGAAACCTCTCCTATGTTCGGGGGTGATGCGTCTCTTGACCTTGTTGTCTTGCATATTGTTCAACCAACGGTCACGTTGATGCAATCTTCGACCGAAAAAACTCCTATTTTTCTTGGTGATGCACTTGACCTTATTGTCTTGCATCCTATTCAACCAATGGTTGAGGAAGTGGTCGTATCAATGTAATATTTGATCGACCCCACTCTTCTCTTGGAGAGTGACAAGTCTAAGGAAGAGGTCGCACCAATGAAATTTTTGGTCTATCTCGATCTTCTGGTTTTGGTTCTACACCTTCTATGCCATGTCATTAGCATTTCTATTACTTCACCTTCTGAACAAGAGAGAGTTTTACTCTTCCCAAGTTCTCTCCCTCCAAGTCTTGACGAGGTTCCCTTTGATTGGGATGGTCTTGTGGGGTATCCAATGCCTTCGCATATGTCGTTTCCAGGAAGATACATTATCCTATATATCACAGAGATGATAACCTCCGTTAGCACTTTGTCCTCCTTGATTTGGAGAGCTTTGGGTCTTCTAGAGCTTGTGTCAGTTCTTCGTAAGATACTAACATTCCACAGAAGATCTGTACAGGAGCCTTGGCCTCCCCAGTGGCTTTCCGCCTAGAATATTCCAAACAAGTCTCAGTTAAGATCTTTTCTGACTTGTCCAAAAACTGAAAATATCGCTGAGTGATTTGTCCCTTTTGTGCTCGTTAAAATTGGATTTGAAATATCATGAGTCCTAGTTAATCTCTTTTCTAACTCGCTATCAAAAATAGAAAATATTCCCGAGTGAACTTGTCTTTTTTACACTCGTAAATTGGATTTGAAAAGATGTCTATTTGGCACAATTTTACCCCTTTTTCACACCAAGCAGACTAAAAGATATAAAAAAATACATTTTTTGGCATTAAATTGTGATTGCATCTCATGCCCTTGCTTGCAGTATTGAGCCTTTAGTTGTTTCTCGCTTTGCGTTATAAACCATGGCCCAAGCATTTTGCATCCTCAACCAAGAAGAGCCTTGTTTATATCCTTCACAATTTGACACCCTATACCCTGGAAGGAACATCACCTCGAGTGTCCATCTCCCACATGCATTTCCTTGCATTGAGCATAGGTACATTCCACTACTAGAACTAGTTTTGCTTACTTGCGACACTCGTTCCCTCCTCTGTATCATATCCTTCACTTGTTATGAAAAAACAAAAAAATACGGGCGGGAAGGGAGTACTATATTGTAATTGGTAGTAGTCGTGTCGCCTTTTAACAGAGCACAAAGTTATTGAGTCCTTGCATCATCATAATTTTGGGTTTTAGCATGGCTTTAGGAAGTTGATCTCGTTACAGAATCTTCTCTACCGACTGGTTAATCTTCCAATCACTATAGAGAACATTATGGATGCCTCCTGCATCTAGTTGTCACATCATTAAATCTATGCTTCCAGAGTCCATTGTATGTCTAATGCTCTTGTTCAAAGGAATTATATCAACCTGTGTCGGTCACTCCTGAGAAATATTGACTTTGCATGTCAGCCATACCCTCAGTTTGTCTCAGAATCACATGATACTTTGGTCTTATGATGCACCCTGGTCCTACTTTCATTATTTTTAGGTCACCTTGAACCCAACAATCGACATTTCATCATGAGTCGTTGACTAGGTGGTTTCCCTTGTGTTTGATGGAAAGACATCTATTCACACTTTGGGATTCATGCAGTGTCTTGGATTCCATTAGCCTTATTGGTTGTTTCCTCTCCTTTGTCAACAATTTTCATCATCAACTTCTATTCATAGGGTCTTTCTTGTGTACTGCTTGCATTTGGCACACGCGAAAATACACACAGGGTTGTTGGTTCATGAACATGTTCTTCATCCGATCTCCACCAAATCATGAAGCTCCTACTTTGTTCCTTGTGCTGACTGATGAGAGATTCCTTAATGCTCTCCTTTCAGTGGGTCTCTTTCCATCGAATTCAGCTCATGTATTTTGGACATGAGACCAAGAGTTTTATGAGTACCTTGAGGCTTGCAGTCATTAGTGGTAGGATCTCTCGCCATTGACAGATGGGAATACATAAATTTCTCCTTATCAATGGATCTCTCAAGTGTTCGACACCAGCTCCTTTATTCACATTTGTAGAGATGTACTTGGTGCCTTAATACCTACTTTCATCATTGGTAGGTTGTCTCACATTTGTTAATGATATACCTCAATGAATGGTAATCAAACGATGTCTCATCATGTTCCACCTCAACTCATTTATTCATATGATGTAGACTTGCACCATTGGCGGATTGTATTGAAGACTTGAAGACATCACTTTGTGGACGCAACTTTCCTAAGCGGTTGCTTCCATTTCATTGGACTAGTACCTATTTGACTTCAACGATCATGGGAGATTAGATTGTACTCCATGGTAAACAAATATCTTCAGATTGATTTTGAGATTGGTTTCATTGGGCCTTGTTCATGACTATGACAACTATTGGCATGTAACCACATTTATACTTGCCTACTCATGGCCATGAACACTTGTTGTTATATTTTCCACATGGATCTGCATTGTATTCTTGGCAGCCATGTATGCAAAGTCAGTACATAATGTAATGAGCAATTGAGTTCATCCAGTTGGTTCTCTACCACTCCACTTCTGGGTTATTTATAATGTATTTTGGCCATCGCAGATACTCCTTTGATCTCACACATTAAGGGGCATCTATTATAGAAATATTTCCCTCACCATTGCTATCTTTCACAGAGGGCCTTTTTCCATTTCCCTAAGCAGACTTATCACCCCCTTTTTGATAAATCGAGAGCCAAAAATATATATATATCCACATATACGCTCCCTAACTGCTTTGCAAGATGCATATACACATGTTTCTCCACTACAACTTGCGTATATCGGGATTTGTGCCAAAAAATACAAAATGAGGTTGGGTTTCCATGTCACGACAAAATATATTTGATCTTTGGCCTTCCATATACTAGAAACATTTTGACTCGGCCCTTCAGTTGCATTCTAGAGGCTATAAGAGCATGATTGGATCGAGGTAGGATTCTTCCTCGTATTTCACATTAGTTTATATATCACATGTTGGAATTGATTTGATTTCTACATTCATACCTGTCTGTTGTGGTTTACCCTTGGCCATAGAGATTTTTTCCCTTGTAACAATGGGATGTTTCAACTTCTGTCAAAAGATGTAGAGGCGACACCCTGAGGGAGCTAGAGAGTTTTCCTTGAATTTTGTTGGAACCAAAACTAAGGTGGGAAATATTGAGCTTGAGGTATCTGAAGGAACCATAGTATAAACTACTGAGATACCAAACACTTGTGAAAGATGGTTTAAATCTATGAATCTAAATGCAACGTTCTTTAAATAAATCCTTAAACCAGAATTTCAGGGAGATAACCTATCAAAGGGAGTGCCTAGGAGCCACATGGTTAAGGGATTTGACAATATTTTAAGGGTGATCCAAATATATTTCACTTGTGAGGGTAGGTTCAATATGATTTATCAGTACCATATTAAATTTTGTTTTCACTTCAAAGGAAAATACCTCATGAACCTCCCTTTCTATTTGTTTAGAAGTATTGGGAAAATGGTTGATAGGGTCCAAGCCAAGTCCAAGGCTGTGGACACAAGTGTTTTTCACTCAGGGTTGATTAAGATTCTTGTCATGGAGGAGTTGAAAAATAAAAACATTGAAGGGGATCAGGTCATTTCCTCTACACATATGCAATTAAATGTAGCTCCTACTCCACAATTTAAAGTACAGAGTCCTCTTCACGCTGATAGCATTGTTCACATAGAGACAAGTAGGAATAGGAAGAGCAAGGGAATTTCTAAAAGTGACGAGGCTCATAAGGAACAATAAGAATAAGGGGGATCTCATTACTCTCTTCAAAGGGATTTTTCACCCCAACCAGCTCCAGAATTAGCATAAATTCCATCATCCAAAACCACATGAACAAAATGAAGAAGGTTACTCTTCCCCTCACCAGCTACTACAGTTGAAGCTAAACGTAGGAGGCCCTTCACCAAGTCATCATCCAAGAAGGAAAGTGTTTAAAAAGAGGTCATAACGAAATCTCCTATCAAGAGGAAGGATAAAGGAAAAGTTGAAGCTATTGAAAAACATATTGAAGTCATAGACATAACCACTCCTCCTGAAAACCCTACCTTCAAAAGACTAATCAGACAACTTAGAGAAGCCAGAAAGGAGATTGATGAATTGTAGGGACAAAGGTTTTCTGAGAGGAAAAAGTTGAAGGATCTGATGGATATGTATTTAGAGACTATTGATAAAGACATTATTCACAACAAAGAGATATCTTCCCCTCCATAGGCAACTTAAGAATTTATACATATAGAACAAGGATTTAGAAGATCAAATCAGAAGAATTAAGCTAGAGATTCAACCTTTAAAGGAAGAGTTATCCAAAAAGGATTTTGAACGTGTTGGCCCAAGATGCTACTAGAAGGAGTACCAGACTCAGGAGGTGAAGTGAAATGTCTTTAATAATCTCAGTTTTGAAAGTCGTTATCCTTGCATTTTGAATATTTTGGGGAAAGTAAAATGCCTATAGCTTAGTTTTCACTCATACATCATATTATGAGGATTCTACATGATTACCTAACTATGGGAAATTGTTTTTTGGTGTTTTTGGCCGTAACTGGAAAAATTGGATAACTACAAGACATTTCACAGCACCTGGTGCTGCGAAGTGGACTACATAGTCGGACACTACAAACTTCACTATGGAATCCACTGCGAACTGGTTGATACAATCAACGCTACATGATTCATTGCAAACTCCTATTTTGATGGGTTGAAGAGGATCAATGGTCACTAGATGTCTTGGGGAGAATGGTACAACTATTAAGAGGTCACTTAAAGTTGAAGGATACCTGGAAACAAAGGAAATGCACTCAAAGGACACCTCACTATGCAAGATTAGGGTGTTTGGATAGTTTCCAACATTATCTTTTTTTATAGCAGTTTGTTTTTTCCACTTTGTATAGGTGTAATATTTTTAGTTTTATATGAAATAATCCTATGTTAGAGGATGAACTCACATTTTATGCTATCATTCCATGTCTATGGCTATAAAGGCAACATTAGAAGACATTTTGTAGGTTTTAATGGTTGATGTAAAAGACCCTTTTGGTGATTTTAATGAAATAGAGCCTACTCTGGTTTTGATGTATCAGACTTGATGAAATATTGTTTAATGGAAGTCAGTTAAATTTTTTCCATATTATATCCCTCACTCTGAAATTGTACTTTCATTGAAGGTTTCAAATGATATTTTGTAGTTGTATGAAAATGGATGTTTGATTGTGATACTATTATAGATTTCTCAGAGTTTTTGTTTGCTTGGATTTAAGAATTTCTTGCATCTGAATAATTTCTCTCCTTTTTCTACTAGCATAGCCTACAGCTAGTGGTAGACTCACTTCATTTTCTTACTAAGTCTTCCTTCTACTCACACTAATCCTCAAAACCATGACCTAAGATAAACAAGACCTCTTTTGTTGATGCACTTGATCTAGAATTTCTTGTTTTTTGGCATTGTTGAACTACGTTTTATCCATTTGACACCACATTTTAAGACTTATCTCATAAACCTATTGATGGGTAATGAGCTTTCACTTTAACTGTCAAAGTGTAAATTTCAGTGCTAACACCGACTATCAACTGTACCCCCTTGGAGGCCAACTATGAGTTGGTAACCTTGGTGGCCTTTCCTAGGTATCTATAGAGGTGACTGTGGGTGGATTTTCATGGTACTCGGGGCATACATCGCATCACACTTTCAACGCCCTTGGAGGGTGACCCCACAAAGAAAGGGTTTCTTTCAATGAGAAGGGATGTTATGTGGAGGTCAGGGTAAATGATTCTCATATCTTCGCTGACAGATTGATATCCCTTCCTCAGAAGATCATTCTATTGTTTGGTTGGTTGATTACCTATAGATATTTTTAGCGATGTGTTCTTTGATAGTTCGTATTTTGCCTTGAGGATTGTTGTTTTAATTTCACCATGGTCGATCAATGGATTCAAAGATCTCATAGAATGAAAGGTTTGGATCCTAAATTTCAGGAACCTCAACACGACCCTTCTTATGAAGGAATGGTAAGAGAACAAACTTCAAAAACTAGGAGTGTAACTCTTGGAAGTGGCCAACACATAGAAGAACCGGTCACAATCTTCGTGGAAGGCATTGTATATTATGAAATTCCCTCTTTTACTAATCCAATAGGTCCATTACTAGTTGAACAATCATCCACAATATTTCTTGATGCTTATTCTTATTACTATTTACCAACCAGTTTATCTAATAGCTAATATTTTGGCCTGAACCCACCGACATTTGGTTTTCTATAGGGATTGGGAGTTTCACCTCCTTTATCCATAACTCCTATAGTTGAACCTACAAGAGAACATATCACTACTTATAGTTCATATTCTTACTGGAAACATTCATGACCCAGGTTACTCTGACACACTCACTTGTAAGTACATCTCCCTCTGCACATCAGCTAGGTAATATTCCTGCTTCACTAATCCCATCAATCATATAGCTAGTTGTCAAGTCATTCAAGAAACCACATTTACACAAGATAGTGAAACCATATCTCCAACTTTACAAATGGGGAGTTCTCCTATACCCTTCACTGGAGTTCAATCTTCAGTTGGGGAGAAACCCTCAACTATGGGGAAAACTCCTATGTGGGGACCAAAAAAAAAACCTGGGGGAAACTCACTCCTGCCAGTTACTCCATTCCCATTAATACTCGCTTGTATCCTGGAAAAACATATCCAGGAGTTGAAACTCCTTTATGAGGTCAACCTAATATGGTGGGAATTCCTTCGCAAGGAACTTTTCCCAATCAATCTGTGAACCCCATGATTCCAACACATTAACATCCTCAAACACAGTATATGGGAGGTCCATTGGGCCAACCTCCATACATGGGGTGGGAACTAGGTCAATCAAAGTACATGGGGGGACCCTTAGGTCAACCATAATACATGGAGGGTCAGCCATAGTATATGGGAGGACCATCTAGTTTTTCCATCCCATCACGACCTATATATGGTCCTGTTGGTGTTACTATCTCACATGGTTAGTACCGATATCCATAGGCTAACTGAAAATTTACATTCTTGGATACATTAGATCTTCCTAATCTTTCACGTTTGACCAATGATATCATATTTCATGCCTCATTTTGGCCTCTAATCCCTTCCAAACTACCATATGATATCCAAACATTTAACAAAAAACCTAGGGAATATCCTAATAACCACATAATGAACTTCCATATCTGGATTTCTTCTAACTCTTTGATGGATGATTCCATTTGTTTAATACTTTTTCAGTGAAGTTTCACAATCTTGGTATCCAAATGGTATATCGATCTGCTGTGACACTCCTTTATTGACTTCAACTCTTTAGCTATGGATTTTTTGATGCATTTCCAACTGCCTATTCGATATGAAATTGGTACAGATATTTTGACTTCGCTTATGAATACACTTCCACTCACATTTATAATCATATTCATGAGTGGAGGAGGAGACGATGATTAATTAAAGCTACCATTCCAGATCAACACCTCGTAGATTGGTTTAACAAGTCACTTTTTCCACCCATTGCTAAAGATGTCACCATGGGAGGTGTTTTCACGAAGGAGAACGTGATTAGTCATGCTCAATATTTGGACTTACTATATTCATAGTCCGACATGATTTAGTATCTGATCCCTCATTCTCCTTGACTGTTGAATGATCCATCAAGACCTGTTCTAGATTCCCATGCCGACATCATAGTTGGTTCCTTTACAAAAACTGCTCCCTCTCCTATGTAAACCTCCTAGGTGAATGTGGTCCAGTCCACTTCATCTCAACAACCTAGTGGTAAGGATACAAACAAGGGTAAATCCAAGAATTATTCTAACACACAGGAGAGAACAAACATTGTTGATACTCAATAGAAAAGGAAAGCTAAGTTTCCCTTCATGATTTGTACAGAGGACCACTACACGAAAGACTGCCTTCATTGAGAGGAAGTTTCTAAATTTATGAAGGGTACCTCCCAACCTACAATATCAACTAATCCTTTTTTGATTCAACAACAACAAATGGCTCTGCAAAATCCTACCACTCCACAAGGGGAAAACGTAGGTCATCCTCACCATGGGGATGCTTCCTCAAGTTCTCAAGTCCTTATGTGTAATGGGATATTTAGTTTAAAAACCAGATCTAATACTTATGCCACTCCTCCAAATAATCATTCCAATGGAGGTGCTACTGATAATCACTCCACTTCCACTCCTCCTCCATCCTCCAACCCTCTTTATATCGGGAGGCCTGCTGTTGATTTAGTTGCACCCACCCAAGGGAACAATTCAAAAGTCAATTTTCATCCAATTTACCATGTTGCTCAACACTACAACATTGTTGAATATTTGGTGCAAGAACCTTGTGCTATGTCAAACATAGAAGTTATACAAAAATTTCCAAGTCAACGTAGAACCCTGTTATCATCCATTGGAGTCCTGGATCCAGAGGCATCAATTATGATTATGGTTAATTTGGACTATTTCAAAATGAGACTCTCCCATCACTTGGCCTTCCAAATTCACTCTATGGTTGGTGGAAGAACATCCATCACATTGTTTTTTATGAAGGAGCTTCTGCATGTGTCATATCTCTATCCTACTGGAGATCCATCGGTTCTCCTGAACTTAACCAATCTCCTACCACTCTTAAGGAATTTGATGGATGTGGTTTCCAACCTTACAAACTTTTGAAATATTTTGTTGTGGAATTAAAGGGAAAATCTGTTTTTGTCGACATTGCAGTGGTTGACAAGCCCCTTGATTATAATTTATTGCTCGGTCATAGTTGGTTCTATGCGATGACTGTCGTCACTTCTTTAGTTTTTTGCATTTTACAATTTCACTATCAAGGAAAAATTGTTATTATTGACCAACTTGATTATTGCACTCCATATATCCATAATTATTCAGCAAATCATATTCCTTTCCTAGGATAGTACGATCTTTATTACAAAAGTTTTGGGGTAGGTCTCCTCAAATATTACTCACTCATGGGAGTTTTTCCCTTACCTCCCCATGATCCCCCACATGAGGTTGACATGTTAAGTATTATTAGGGATATGGTGAAATGATCCTTTGAATCATTTGATCTTTGGGTAGTACCTAG
>ML805503.1:87100-122750 GCA_009831015.1 Picea engelmannii
AACTCCCTAGTTTCTCTAGCACCAACTAGAAGGAAGCACCAACTCCCTGTGTTCAAGCACCCACTTGAACCTTTGAGGACACCAGTCCTCCCTAGCACCTCCCAACCACCCTGATTAATAAATTCTTTGTTACTGAAACTCTATAGCGATACAAAATAATTCAATGGCTTACCAACCCTGTTTTTGTTCTGTTACGCTGCTCTGCCCTGTTTTCATCAGTGTCTTCTGCACGCCACTTGCACTTTCTATTCTTCTACCTTTTATACTCTCTGCACCATATCCCTTTGATGAAACCTTCCTCTACCATGCATCTCTACTCCAGGGGCTCTGCCTCCTTGCTCACACTTGAATCCTCCACCATGACCACAACCACCATCTCTTCTTTGTTCATCATTCTTATAGTCCCTGTGCTCCTTGTGCATGCAATATTCACAATTCCTATGCATTCACACTCCACGCCAAATTCCTCCGTAACTTGAGTGCTCTGTCTGATCATCATCGTGACTCTTCAACTTCTCTGGTCATTTTCCACCATGCGTCCAACATCACTGGGTGTTCTGCTGAGATTTCTCAACCTCTCTAGCAGTTGAGACTCCTCTTCTTCTTTGGCGTAGTCAAGCTTATGCCTTCCTAAGTTTGGGGGGGAAAATGCACCTTTTGGATATGCACCGAGCAAATCTGGATGGCCAAAATCTGTGCTCCCAAATCTACGGTCAGGATTAGATTCTGGAGCCCCCCTGCCATTCTACCTTTAAGCGGAGGGGGGTTTGGAATTGGGCGCGCATCTCTCGAGTGGCCAGGATTAGAGTGCCCAGATCAACGACGCTCAAGCGATTCCGGACCCCCTTTCCTTTCTGCCTTTAATACGGGGGGGGGGGTCCAGAATGGTGGAGTATTGACGAAGGACCCCACTCCTATCGTGTCACCTTTTGTATCGTTCTCCACCTGACCGTGCGACAAGGATCGTTCCCTTTATCCCCTCCTTGTCCTCCGACATCTGTCCATCTCCTGATTTCTGAAACTCCGAAGTGGTGTAAATCTGCTGACATCACACGTGGATTGACACGCGTTGAATACTTCCACATGTCACTCGGATTCATGACTTACATGTGCCTGAAATATTGAATCAGTCTGACACTTGTCACTACCTGGTTGTGCCACGTGTTCCTAGATGACGTGGTATGATGACGTGAGTCGGATCAACGGTCCAGATCACATCTTGATCTGACGGTTCAGATTCAGTTGGGATTTCACACATCACGATTTCGACACTCTTGACGTTTAGTGTTTTTGTCACTTCAAAGTCTCGATCCACGAAACTCCGTAATGGATTCGTATCAACGGTCCAGATCACATCTTGATATGACAGCTGCGATTAAATCGCAATATCACATATCGCGATTTCGGGATTCTTGTGGTTATTGTTCTTTGACATCTTCAACTCTCGATCCGCGAAACTCCGAAATGGACTGAGATCGACGGTCCAGATCAGACCTTGATTCAATGGCTGCGATTAAATCACGATTTCGCAATTCTTGTTGCATTGTTTCTTTTCCCTCTCCATGTCGCGATTCGCCAAACTCCGATATGGAGTTGGATCAATGGTCCAAATATTATCTTGGTTCAATGGCTGTGATTAAGTCGCGATTTTGCATATCACGAAATCGAGATTTCTGTGGATGATATTACTTGACATCTCCAACTCTCGATCCCTGAAACTCCGACATGGACTGGAATCAACAGTCCAAATTCAACCTTAATCTGATGGTTGAGATTAAATCGCGATTTCAGATATCACGATTTCGAGAGGTTAGGGAACATTGTTCCTTTGACTCTCCAGTCAATGACCTGACAATATATCCCCATGTGTCCTGCCTATAGATGGATGGTCCTCCTTCTTTCATGATTTTGTGAGCCCTCTACTCCTTGCACTTTAAAGAACGTGCAAGTTCTCCTCGATCCAATGGTGGTCGGAGCCTGCGCTTGGATCTAACGCTCGAGATCTATCCTCCATATCTACGCACTCCTCTTTTCTACATTGAGATCTGACGGTCATCAAGAATTCGGGATGGGATCCAACGATCACTGATGCTTCTCCTCCAAGCTTACGCATCCTCCTTACTTGGAAGAATTTCTAAGTGTCAAAGGCCTCGACCTTTGATCCGCCCGTGATCCTAAGTACGCTATCTCCCTTGAGCTTTAGCCATGAGTTAACCTCATCCCTGGTGCAAACCTACGCACTGCTTTCGAATCTGCGCTAATTCCTCCTAATCTTACGTTGTTCCTGTTTTTCCATCGATGCACACTCTGATCCTGCCATCAATGACAAGCGCATACTACCTATAAAGCATTCCAAACATCCTCTGTAGTGTCTTCCCAAACTGTTTCTGATGCCCATCTGTTACATTCTTCCTGCAGTGTCTTCCCAAATTTCTTCTGATGCTCGTTTGTTACATTCTCCCTATACTCATGCCATCTTCACTGTTGTACTTGCCATCAATGACAAGCATGCACTACCTGTTAAACATTTTCCAACACACCTTGCAATATGTCTACTTTAGGCCTTCTCCTTTTCCTCTAAACAAGAGACACACTTGGTCTACTCTCTGGACCTAAAATTTCATGAGTTATTCTAGTGGAATGCTTTGGAGAATGATGGTGCCTTTTCATTCTCCTTCATTCCATAGCATTTCCATGATCATCCCTTTTGCTATGGGATCTTGATGTTGACACTTATCTAACACTAGTTGCTTTCTTGGTTCTAGAATCCTTGTTGAATTTATTATGAAACATATTTAATCTCTGAAGTATCTCCTCCTAATACTTCATAACCCTTTCTTTATCATCTCCATAGCTTTGCACTTCCCTATGCAGGATCCTGATAGTGACAAGATTCTTCCTATTTATTCTTCCATTTGGCTCTATCTTAGCATTCCCCATGCTAAAATGAAGACCTATGACCTCTTCCTCATGGATGTAATATCCTTGATCATCTTCCATAACTCCGATCCTCACGTAATAACCAAAGTTTCCTTTCTATACCTCTAATTCAACAAGAATTTTGCATGGAATAATTACTGTTAGAACATGCATAGTATAAAAAATGTCATCAATTAGAATACATGTTATTTATTCATCAATTTATGAAGTACACATTACAACAACTAAAATTTTTATTCCCTTGATGCACCCTTCTCTCAAACAAATTTCCAATGGATGTAACCATGCCTCAAACTGAATTCTGAGCTAAAAGTTACAACATTTACATGTTGCAATTTCCACCCTTTTGTTGCTACATAAATATATTCATTACTTTATGGAATATGTTTTTTTCCAATTAAGATTTTTGGGTTTAAATATTTATTTTTCTCCTCAATACCTTTCCAACAAATATTTTTTTTCTCAAATCTGAGCTCCGAGATGAAAGTTATGGTCTAGAGAAGGTTAGTTTTTTTTACCCAATTTATACCTACATGTTAGAGGTGTCTTATTTCTCTTCCTACACATTTTCATGTACTGATAAAAAAATATGACTCTACCATTGGATTATATGGGTCATAATATTTACATCAACTTCTCTTGTGCCCCAAACAAACTTCTGAGCATGGAGTTATTCCCTCCGAAAGTAAAATTGGTGCTCAAATTTTACTCTCATTGTTTTCACTGTAACTTTCTCATACGAGCTCCATTTTACAAACCGTTTAGCTCATTGGATAACTCTCTCCAACTTATTTTATTTGAGCTACATAAACAAAGTGTACCTTGGTATCATTTTCTCTCATGGGTTTTGACTAGATAAAAATGTCGTTTAGGGCCTCAAAAATGCCCCGCAAGTTAATGACCTTCAAAAACCATAAAAAACCACTGTAACAACCCTTTAAATATGAAATGTAGATATCAAATCACACCAAATATGAGCGATTGATCTATGCTAAATCATCCATTGGTGACCAATGTTCTTCCTTGGGTGCACACCACACTTTCCTCGATCTGCTGATGCCACTGTTGGCCATCGACCCATTCCCCCAACAATCGATTTGGGCAAAAATATAAACCAGTCAATTCAGATATCGGCCATCGACGATCTTCATTAACGAATGAAACTCCTCACTGATTTTTCCAATGACCGACCATCAACCCATTGGAAATCGACGATCCCTAATGACTGTAGAAAATGCTTCACCAAATCAACTGACCTCACCATCGACCATCGGTCACCTCTGTTGGATGACATGGAAAACGTTGATGTGGCATGCCACGTGGGTGTTGACATGGCATGACACATCATCCTGAGGTGTCAACTTGGGTGACATGGAATGACACGTTAATGTTGATGTGGCGTGAAAAGTGGATGATCATTTCATCATCCTCTTCCCCCCATTGACCGATTCTCTTGGACGACCCAAACAACTCGCAAAATTGGTCGATTCCTGATCACCAGTCCATCGATGATTTCTCTAGCCCGATTCAAAACACTTCTCTGAATCAGCCGATGCTCGACCACAGGCCCATCGACCATCAACAAATTTTGTCGGTGATTGAAAATAATTCACAGTATTCATTGAACAAACCAACTCTCTTCCCATTTAGCTGACCCAACCGTTGGCTATTGACGATTTCTCTTAGTGAAATTTAACACTTAGAATTTTTTTGACATTTTTCCAACTGATCTATACCGTCAATCTCATCCATTTCAAAACCCCTAAAATGAATCTTGGCCGTTGATTTACCCAACCTTTCAAATGAATGAAACCTTATGAATTTTTAAATTTATGAAGGTGAATCTTGATCATTGACATTGAGATCAAATATGATCTCGACCGTTGATTCACCAAATGTCTTGCAACTCTATAGGAAGCCATTAAAACTCGATTTTTGACAATTCAGGTCAAATTTCGATATCAAACTTTACCTCTTGGATCCATGGAACCTCTTAAATAGTATGGAGTCATTAAAACTTGGATTCCACTCATGAATTGGGTATTTTTTCTGTGTTCTCCATTTTCCCCAAACCCGTCACAAACAAAATCTGTAACAAAAAATTTCATGAATTCACAACCATATTGGCCCATACAATCTTGGTGTTTGAACCATATTCTTTGATACCATATTGTAACATCCCCAACCTAACCGAGGAACATTATGGTGCATAATACACATAAAAAAGAAATTTCTGCTAACTAAATTAATTCATTTATTGTTAACTAATTTCCTGTATGTTTCATCTACGAATTAAAATAGATTTGGCTACTATCTACAACCATAAAATATATTTATCTACAACATGATAACAATCGACATGAAATGCATCTAAATAGATCATTACAACATTACATAAATCATTCTTATTTACACAGTGTTCATGCACATCAATAACACATAAATATACACAATAACAAGATAAAACACCTATCTTATAAAAACGTTTTTGCAACCACCTTCTTAGGATGGACATTCCACCCAACCATAGACTGATTGTTCCAAATATCAACATCCAAAACCCCTGAGATGAGGCTACTAATCCACAAAAGAGGGTGGTCTCTCACAGTTCACTCACAACTCATAAAAATCACACCCTAACTGATATTCTCCTACAACTATCCATATTTTTCACCAACTCTCTTCCTCTTGACCTGTCCAACCCAAGGAATGTACCCATTCAATTATGCCAATCCCTTGGGCCTCCCATTCGTTTATCAGGGTTTGTATGGCACAAGTGACCAGGAATCTCTCAACTGGGAACTCGGGGAACTTGCTACTAGGAAAACTAGCAACAACCAATAGAAAACACTTGTTGTTTTAGTGAAACTCACATAAGAGTTCACTCTTCAGGAATGAAAACATGGTTCTTCAATTTCTAGCTCCAAAAATGCTCCAATACGCTCCAACTTTCTCTTTAATTCACCCTACATGGCTGCACCAACTCCCAACTCTCTTTCTTTCTCTCTCCTTACTCCTCATGCACAAAAACTCAATGTGTAAAAATGCTCTCCCAACCCATACAAATTTCCTGTCTTTGTCTTGCCTTTCCTGACTCGCATTCTTACCCAAGCTGATTGTACTCAACCTCAATGTGCCCAATAACTTTGGGATGTGACTACTCACACCCACCCTCTTACATGTATTAAATTATTGGATTTTGGAACATTCAATCAGAATTTAGGAGATTCATACACCAATAGAAAAATTTAGGAAAAATGGGTGGAATTAATATACATGGGTAATTCCCCCTTGGACCCCTCTTGGCCATTGTCCTAGACACTCCCCTCTCTTGTGGATTAGTTCAACCCTTATATATTTTCCATGTCCCCTTAGAATTTGGTATCACATTTTATTATTAAAACATTGAAATACAATTGACATATTACATTGTTTTGTCTGTAACCCCACATTATATCTACATAAGAATTAATTAAACTGAGGATTATAGTGGGGATGTTACATTGCCTATGGTGCTGGCCATTTATCCTTTCTATCCACCTGCCATATAGACATATTTATGGTATGGTAGGTGCTTTCTTGGATGTGTGGGTTTTTAGGACATAGTGGATAGGGATAGGGGAGGGGGGGAACAAATAGTTGGTTGTTTGGTTGGGCCCTTCTTTGTATGTATACAGAAAAGTAAGGGCCATACAATCTATTTTTTTTCCTTATGTCATTCATAAATAAATTCATCCAGTCTAGCTAATAGATATGAAGGATTAAAAAAGGTGCTATTTATCTATAGTGTGGGTGAAACATCCTTCTTTCTATTCATATCTTCTCCTTTATTGCATGCATGGAGGAATGGTTGGATCAGTTCTCTATAATTTGGCATTATGAGATCTAAAAATAAAATAACATAATAGAAACAAATTTCCCGATGGAGGAAAAAAATCAACATATATCTATACTATCCAAGACATAGACCCAAGTTCTGTGAATCCTCTCATGCTCATCATTAGTTGGTAAGACTAAACCTCAAACACTCTCAACTAAATGTTTGTATTCTCATTTTCCCCATCTCTGTTTTGCAACCAAGCATCAACAATCCACCTCATCAAAGAAATATATGGGACTTTTGAGTCTTAAGATAAAATTATAGTTGTCTAGTTGGTAATGATATGTGTGAATTATCATCCTTTCTATTTTCATGTCTTACTGGATAGCGATCAAGACCTTTGTCGAGACCTTTGAAGAGAAAATATTTATTGCCAACAAAACTTGACAAGTGGATCACTAGTTTTAGTGAAATGAATTTATAAGGAATGTTTTCTTCCCTCGGTCTAGCTAACTAGCTCAGATAACCTTTGTATATTATTTTTATAACCCCCCCTTGAGAAAACTAAGCAAAGCTTAGGGAGCACATGAACAAAATTGAGATGTAATATAAGAAACCAAATAAAAAAGTCATTGACGAGTCTCAATGTCATTCTATTTATGTACATTCAAAATTTGGTTGGAGGATGCAAATCCATATTGGATGCTTGTTAAAGTTACCCATGAGAACATAACAATTTCTTCCATTGTGGCAAGGATGCACAACAAAAAAACATGTTGAATGATTGTTTCTCACACATTTCCTCGAGTTATAGTTTGCAAAGATATGACTGAAGGCCAAGACAAAATATAAATATAGTAGAGTAGAGTAGGGGTCCTCATGTCAGTCTAGTCCTGACTAAAATGGAAATTGGGAAGTGAGGTCCTATGCCTGCCTTATTTCTCCCACCCGTCCTCTAGTTATGATTTATTTTTCTATCTTTTTCATTTGAAATAATGTGTTTGACTGAAAAGAATCCACTTATATCTCAATAAATAATAAATCCATAATTCCTAATGGATCAATAATCTTTATAAATTTATGACATCTTTCAATTGTACTAATAATCATAAATTTATGCTCTATATGTTGAGGAATTACACTATCTTGAGTGAGTTAAAGTGATATATATATTTTTTGTAAACAATAACTAGTGCTTTGTGAATTAACCAAATTACCTTTTTAGAATTGGTAATTACCCAAATTACCTTTCCATAACTGTGAATGCTTGAGAATTACTAGTGATTCTTGAACAAATTTCTAGTCACAAATTACTAAACAAGGAATCCCAATTTCCAAGCAATGAATCCACTATAGCAGTTTATCCAAAGTTTTAAGCTTAGATCCATATTTGATTTATAACGAGAGTTAGAGAGGAGGGGATCCCATTCACATCCCCATATATTAAGTTAATATTTTCTGGACATTGATATGGATAGAATGATCAAAATACTTTCCAGATATATATGGTGGGATGTGGCACTAGTGATCATTAGATCGATCTCAAAGTCTTCACAAAGATGTGTCACAGACTGTAGTTTCTAATATCAGTAAATGTTTTTTATGCCTAACTCATAGGCCTAGGTTATAGTAAATCCCCTTTCACTCTTGGCAGTTACCTTCACAAATCACAACAAACCAACCATAGTCATGTTGAGAAAGTGTTGTCATTGATGTCAAAGTGGGGAAATTGTTGATAAATTGTTGTCATTGATGTCAAAGTGACTAAAAGTGTGACAATGAGTGGTGTCATTGATATCGTTGTCATTGATGTCAAAGTAAGTCCTAGACTGTTGATGTGGAAGTTGGAATTATTGAGGTCATTCGTTGAGTGATGTAATGTAGATGTCAATATGTGCATCTCCAACATGTTTGTCTATAGGAATTCAAGATTCGGGTAATAACAAAAGTTCTAGTAATAACGTGTCAAATGGAGGATTACTAGATTCTGGTAATAACTAAAATTTCGATAATAACGTGTCAATTATAGGAACTCAATATTATGGTAATAAGGTGTTGATTGCAGGAACTCAAGATTCCAGTAATTACATGTTGAACTACAACAATGCGAGATTTTGGTAATGATGTATTGGTAACGATTGGCTAAGGAAAGGACATGATCACATTGACTTTGTCAAGATGAGATTATTTATTATTGGTGGTGTTCACAAAAAAAATATTTATTTATGGAAGACAATCTAAAATGGTCTATTGATATGGTCAAGGTCTTGACATGGTCAAGAAAAATACTGTGGCCTTATATTATATTATTTATTTTTCTATGGCCAACGAAAACACTACAGAAACTAGTATAAATATTTTATCAAGTTGAAGGGTATGGAAGAATTTGAATTATGAAGAAGCATAAGTTGATATGATTTAGGGACAAGGAGAATAATATAGGAACATGAGTGGTTAGAAGAAAGGGTGAAACTATATTGAAGATCAAAGAGCTGGAAATGAGACTACAAAAGGGTTTCTGAATCTATATTGCAATATGAAAGGTATGTGATTTAACCCTAAATAGATACTACTCTTGACTGTAATGAAGTAATTATGCAATGATGTGAAGTATGAAATGACTCTGGTTTTGGACCCTTGAGGAGTCCGTAAACATTGAATAACTTATTTACTTTAGGGTGGTAGGGTGGTGTAAGGGAAATGATTTGTGTCCTCATCCTTATAACAGGTTGGTGCCTAACAAGTTGGTGCTTATATATTTTAAGTGGGTTCTTACAAAGATGATTTGCGTCCTCATCCTCATAACAGGTTGGTGCATGGAAAGTTGGTTCTTGAAGATTATAAGTTTGTTCTTACACTAAGGATTGGTATCCTCATATTCTCATCAGATTGGTGCCTATCAAGTTGGTGCTTGAAGAGTTGTAAGTGGGTGCTTACGACAAGGATTGGTGTCCCTCATAGGTTGAATCTTATAAAGAATGTAACTCTTTATCGATATAAGAAGAAGTCGGTTTGTATTTTTCTACCATATGTATTTCCATGTAAAATATCTACGGATTGTTCCTTTGTGTTATTATTAATTCTCTACATTGCTTATGATTGACTATGTGATGACTAGTTAAGATGGAAAAAAGAAAAAGTGGTTAAAATGTGAGTAGTCCTAATTCACCCCCACTCAGTATGAATGAATATTCCAACAATTGGAATCATAGTAGGTTCCTTTAGTGACATCCTAACAGTTGGAAGGAAGATTCTTTAGAAATAATGGAGAGTCAAGATCTCTATTCTCCAACTAGACCTCTTCTATTTGATGGAGAAAACTACGCTATAAAGAGTATAATAATCAAGACATATTTTCATATACTAGGATATGATATTTGGTATGTAGTTGTGAATGGTCACACAACTCAAAAAACCCAACCAAAAGGTGCAACTGCAAAGAAGTTTCATAAAAACAATGCAAGAGCATTGAGTGCAATTTTGAGTGGTCTATCACAAGAACAAAAAGGCAAAATGGGATAGTGCACATCAGCCAAAGATATTTGGGACAAGATACAAGATATTTAAGAAAATAAAGGAGCCTTAGACACATTAAAATGGACAAGGATAGAAGAAAACATAGAAAATGACAACTAAGATAGTGAATTAGATGTTGAAGAAACCTACATTCCTAGAAATCCCAAGAAAGGATCAGGAAAATGCAAAGGTGGGTATTTTTTCTTTAATTGTGAAGAAGTAGGACACTTTTCTACTGAATTCCATGATTTAAATATTGGAAAGAGTAATGAAAATGATGATTTCATATTTAGAACTGTTGAGACTGAGAAGAATGAAAAATCTTATAGACAAAGGAAGAAACTAAACATCAATGAGGACAACACTTGTTATAATTATAGTGACAATGAATTATAAGACAATCTTGATATTGAAGAGGAAGAATATCCAGAAATAGAACTCATTTGTCCCTTAGAATAAATATACATAATCAAAGAGAAGAATAGAAAGCTGAAAAAAGTATTGCCGAAGTATGAAGATGAGATAGTCGAGCATAAATGAGAACCTAATTTTGATCAAGATGAAATCACAAAGCTCAGAAGAGATAATATATTACTAAAGGAGCATCTCTATCAAAGCATTGAAGAAAAAGAAGAAATAATTAAATTTCAAATTGAAGAGGCAAAAGTAACACATGAATTGACAGAAAGACAACTAAAATAAAATGTTCAACACTATGAGAAACTTGAAGCAGCAAATTCCTCTTTGAGAAAAGAATTAGATGAGGAAAAAGGATAGAAGAATTAGTGAGAAGTCAACTGAAAGAAAAGGATCAACACAGTGAGAAGATAAAGGATGAAATTGATTCCTTAATAAAGGAACTGAACAAAACAACTAATCATCTAAATAGAAGTTTGAAATTTGAAAAGAGTACAAAAATATTTGATGAAATTCTCAACTATCAAAGGTCACCATTTATCAAAACAAGTCTAGGTTGTGAAAATAATCATAACACTCTTGAAGAGGATGAAATATGCAAGTCAATTGACGAGAAGGATGAAATCAATAAAAATTCTCTTAAAATCTCAAATTGCAGTGAATACAACACATGGAAACAAAGTATAATCATCCAAGATCTGACAGGAATAAACTTAAAAGAGTTGTGCCTCCAAGGAGACAATTTACTAATAGGTATCAAAATTTCCATTTTAGCTATTATTTCTCTTGTAACAATTTTGGGAATAGAGCAGTAGATTGTATAGAGTCCATATAAGAAACAATTATGTAAGAAAATGAAGTGCCAAAAATTTCTATGTGGAAAACAAAAATAGAAAACTCGGTAAAAATGTTGATATAAATATTAAATGTTGGAAATGACACAATTTTGGGCATATTGCAAGATTCTACAAAAATGTAATCTGTTAAAAATGTAACAAATTTGGTCACAAAGATCAGAAGTGCAAAATCACAAAAGCATGGAGGAGGAAATTAGAAGGTAATAAGAAGGATGAGGAAAAATGTTAGCTATCCCTATATAATCAAAATAGAGAAAGGAGTAGCATTTCCAAACAAAAGAAAGGAAAGTGCATAAAAGTGTGGAGAAGGAAATAAGAAGTTCACAAGAAACAAGAACATGAACCAACAACATATGCTGACAGTGAACGTTTAAGTCACAAGATAAGGAACCAGATCAAGTATCTTCTTTTGAAGAAAGACAACGGAGAAAGTGTAATAATTGAAATAAAGGTTTATCTTAGAATTGGCGATGAAACATAATGTGTCCTGTATGTTAAGGATTTTAAATTTGATGTGGAAGTTGGAATTATTGAGGTCATTCGTAGAGTGATGTAATGTAGATGTCAATATGTGCATCTCCAACATGTTTGTCTATAGGAATTCAAGATTCAAGTAATAACAAAAATTCTAGTAATAACGTGTCAAATGGAGGATTACTAGATTTTGGTAATAACTAAAATTTCGATAATAACGTGTCGATTATAGGAACTCAATATTATGGTAATAAAGTGTTGATTGCAGGAACTCAAGATTCCAGTAATTACATGTTGAACTACAGGAACGCGAGATTTTGGTAATGATGTATTGGTAACGATTGGCTAAGGAAAGGACATGATCACATTGACTTTGTCAAGATGAGATTATTTATTATTGGTGGTGTTCACAAAAAAAAATATTTATTTATGGAAGACAATCTAAAATGGTCTATTGATATGGTCAAGGTCTTGATATGGTCAAGAAAAATATTGTGGCCTTATATTATATTATTTATTTTTCTATGGGCAACAAAACCACTACAGAAACTAGTATAAATATTTTATCAAGTTGAAGGGTATGGAAGAGTTTGAATTATGAAGAAGCGTAAGTTGATATGATTTAGGGACAAGGAGAATAATATAGGAACATGAGTGTTTAGAAGAAAGGGTGCAACTATATTGAAGATCAAAGAGCTGGAAATGAGACTACAAAAGGGTTTCTGAATCTATATTGCAATATGAAAGGTATGTGATTTCACCCTAAATAGATACTACTCTTGACTGTAATGAAGTAATTATGCAATGATGTGAAGTATGAAATGACTATGGTTTTGGACCCTTGAGGAGTCCGTAAACATTGAATAACTTATTTACTTCAGGGTGGTAGGGTGGTGCAAGGGAGATGATTTGTGTCCTCATCCTTATAACAGGTTGGTGCCTGACAAGTTGGTGCTTATATATTTTAAGTGGGTTCTTACAAAGATGATTTGTTTCCTCATCCTCATAACAGGTTGGTGCATGGAAAGTTGGTTCTTGAAGATTATAAGTTTGTTCTTACACTAAGGATTGGTATCCTCATATTCTCATCAGGTTGTTGCCTATCAAGTTGGTGCTTGAAGAGTTGTAAGTGGGTGCTTACGACAAGGATTGGTGTCCCTCATAGGTTGAATCTTATAAACAATGTAACTCTTTATTGATATAAGAAGAAGTTGATTTGTATTTTTCTACCATATGTATTTCCACGTAAAATATCTACGGATTGTTCCTTTGTGTTATTATTAATTCTCTACATTGCTTATGATTGACTATGTGATGACTAGTTAAGATGGAAAAAAGAAAAAGTGGTTAAAATGTGAGTAGTACTAATTCACCCCCACTCAGTATGAATGAATATTCCAACAATTGGAATCATAGTAGGTTCCTTTAGTGACATCCTAACAGTTGGAAGGAAGATTCTTTAGAAATAATGGAGAGTCAAGATCTTTATTCTCCAACTAGACCTCTTCTATTTGATGGAGAAAACTATAGTATACAAAGTATAATAATCAAGACATATTTTCATATACTAGGATATGATATTTGGTATGTAGTTGTGAATGGTCACACAACTCAAAAAACCCAACCAAAAGGTGCAACTGCAAAGAAGTTTCATAAAAACAATGCAAGAGAATTGAGTGCAATTTTGAGTGGTCTATCACAATAACAAAAAGGTAAAATGGGATAGTGCACATCAGCCAAAGATATTTGGGACAAGATACAAGATATTTAAGAAAATAAAGGAGCCTTAGACACATTAAAATGGACAAGGATAGAAGAAAACAGAGAAAATGACAACTAAGATAGTGAATTAGATGCTGAAGAAACCTACATTCCTAGAAATCCCAAGAAAGGATCAGGAAAATGCAAAGGTGGGTATTTTTTCTTTAATTGTGAAGAAGTAGGACACTTTTCCACTAAATTCCCTAATTTAAATATTGGAAAGAGCAATGAAAATGATGATTTCATATTTAGAACTGTTGAAACTGAGAAGAATGAAAAACCTTATAGACAAAGGAAGAAACAACATCAATGAGGACAACAATTGTTATAATTATAGGGACAATGAATTATAAGACAATCTTGAGATTGAAGAGGAAGAATATCCAGAAATAGAACTCATTTGTCCCTTAGAATAAATAGACAGAATCAAAGAGAAGAATAGAAAGCTGAAAAACGTATTGCCGAAGTATGAAGATGAGATAGACGAGAATAAATGAGAACCTACTTTTGATCAAGATGAAAACACAAAGCTCAGAAGAGATAATATATTACTAAAGGAGCATCTCTATCAAAGAATTGAAGAAAAAGAAGAAATAATTAAATTTCAAATTGAAGAGGCAAGAGTAACACATGAATTGACAGAAAGACAACTAAAATAAAATGTTCAACACTATGAGAAACTTGAAGCAACAAATTCCTCTTTGAGAAAAAGAATTAGATGAGGAAAAAGGATAGAAGAATTAGTGAGAAGTCAACTGAAAGAAAAGGATCAACACAGTGAGAAGATAAAGGATGAAATTGATTCCCTAATAAAGGAACTGAACAAAACAACTAATCATCTAAATAGAAGTTTGAAATTTGAAAAGAGTACAAAAATATTTGATGAAATTCTCAACTATCAAAGGTCACCATTTATCAAGACAAGTCTAGGTTTTGAAAATAATCATAACACTCTTGAAGAGGATGAAATATGCAAGTCAATTGAGGAGAAGGATGAAATCAATAAAATTTCTCTTAAAATCTCAAATTGCAGTGAATACAACAACATGGAAACAAAGTATAATCATCCAAGATCTGACAGGAATAAACTTAAAAGAGTTGTGCCTCCAAGGAGACAATTTACTAATAGCTATCAAAATTTCTGTTTTAGCTATTATTTCTCTTGTAACAATTTTGGGCATAGAGCAGTGGATTGTATAGAGTCCATGTAAGAAACAATTATGTAAGAAAATGAAGTGCCAAGAATTTCTATGTGGAAAACAAAAGTAGAAAACTCCGTAAAAATGTTGATATAAATATTAAATGTTGGAAATGACACAATTTTGGGCATATTGCAAGATTCTACAAAAATGTAATCTGTAAAAAATGTAACAAATTTGGTCACAAAAATCAGAAGTGCAAAAGCACAAAAGCATGGAGGAGGAAATTAGAAGGTAATAAGAAGGATGAGGAAAAATGTTATCTATCCCTATATAATCAAAATAGAGAAAGGAGTAGCATTTCCAAACAAAAGAAAGGAAAGTGCATAAAATTGTGGAGAAGGAAATAAGAAGTTCACAAGAAACAAGAACATGAACCAACAACATATGCTGACATTGAATGTTTAAGTCACAAGATAAGGAACCAGATCAAGTATCTCCTCTTGAAGAAAGACAACGGAGAAAGTGGAATAATTGAAATAAAGGTTTATCTTACAATTGGCGATGAAACATAATGTGTCCTGTATGTTAAGGATTTTAAATTTGATCATCTCTGTCCTAACTATTGATTAACACATTTTTAAAATGAGGAATACCCCAAAACTAAGGTGGAAATAAGAGGTTTGATGAAAGTTTCATAAAAAAACACAAAGGATAAGAGTGACCATAAATGAATTAAGGCTCAGAAATTACAACAAGGAAGGATAGTACATTCACAGGGGGAGATACTTCAGAAAAATACAAGAGAAAGAACAATCTAAGGGGGAGAAACACAACAAAATAACCTATGAAGAAGAAGATGAAGCATAAATATAGGGGGAGTAGTTTCGGGAAGAAAGAGAAGGTATAACACTCAAAGGGGGAGCATTCCCTATTCCCAAAAGGTGTAATCAGTTAGGAAGAGTGTCCCTTTTGTCATTGGTGTCAAAGGGGGAGAGTAACAATAAATTCAAGAGGGTTCAACAATACAATTGCAGGGCGAGAAAAATTTCAACGAAGTACAAGAGTATTTCCGACAAGTGAGCAATCTGGTAAAATTTTTGGTTTTACTAGGTTTCCATCAATGACAAAGGGGGACATTGTTGAGAAAGTGTTGTCATTGATGTCAAAGTGGGGACATTGTTGAGAAAATGTTTTCATTGATGTCAAAGTGTCTACAGGTGTGTCAAAGAGTGGTGTCATTGATATCATTTTGATTGATGTCAACGTGAGTGCTAGACTATTGATGTGGCAGTAGGAATTATTGAGGTGATTGATTGAGTGATGTAGTGTATTTTTTAGTATGTGTGTCTCCATCATGTTTGTCTATAATAATTTGGGATTCTAGTAATAATTTAAATTCTGGCAATAATATGTCAAATGTAGGAATTCAAGATTCTGGTAATAACTAAAATTCCAATAATAACATGTCGATTGTAGGAACTCGGGATTTAGGTAATAACTAAAATTCTGGTAATAACATGTTGATTTCAGGAACTCGAGATTCTGATAATCATATGTTGAACTAATTGAAGAGACTCAACTACATGAACACAGGATTCCAATAATGACATATTGGTAAGGGTTGGCTAAGGAAAGGACATGATCGCATTGAATTTGTCAATATGGGATTAGTTATTATTGGTGGTGTTCACACAACAAATATTTTTTATGGAAGGAAATATGAAATGGTCTATTTATGTGGTCAATATCTTGACATGGTTCATCAAAATACATTGGGCTTATACCATAGCATTGTTTTTTCTATGGGTAGTGAAACCACTACAAGAACTAGTATAAATATTTTATCAAGTTGAAGAGTATGCATAAATGTGAAGTATGAAGAAGCGTAAGTTGATCTGAGTTAGGGGAAAGGATCATATCATAGGAAAAAAGAGTGGTCATAATAAATGATGCAACTATACTTAAGATAAGAGAGCTAGAAAGGAGTCTGCAGTAGAGTTTTTTAATCTATATTGAAATATGAAAGGTATGTGATTTAACCCTAAATAGATATTATTCTTGATTGTAATGAAGTAATTCTGCAATGATGTGAGGTATGGAATGACTTTGATTTGGGAGCCTTGAGGAATGTGTAAAAATTATATGCTCTAAGAAGGTTTGAGAGCATGGAGATTTATTTTTCATATTCAGAAATAAATGCAGGAATATCATATTATGAAATAATAGTAGTTATAGGGAAAACAAATCTAAAGTTATAGGAAAAACAGATCCGCAGGAATCACAGATTATAGGAAAAGTATATCTTCAAGAATCAAAGATTACAGGAAAAATAGATCTATAGGAATATCATATTATGGGAAAAACACATCTATATGAATAACCAATTACGGGAAAAGAACATCTACATCAATAATCGATTACAGGAAAAGTAGATCTATAAGAATCACATATTACATGAAAAATATATCTACAGGAATAAAAAATTATGGGAAAAGCATATCTACAGGAATAAATGATTACGAGAAAAGAAGATCTACAAGAATATATGATTACATGAAAATTAGATCTACAAGAATAGATGATTACAGGAAAAGTAGATCTATAGGAATAAAATATTACAAAAAAAGTTGATCTACATGAATAAAAATTACGAAAAAGGCATATCTATAGGAATACCATATTATAGGAAAAATTGATATAAAGGAATAGAAGATTACAATAAAAATAGATTACGAGAAAAACGAATCTATAGGAATAGTATATTACAGGAATGCTAAAGATGATATCAGTTGTGTAAGGTTTTGTGATTTATCAAACATTGAATAACTTATTTACTTCAGGGTGGTAGGGTGGTGCAAGGGTGAGGATTGGTTTCCTCATCCTCATAACAGGTCGGTGTTGGAATATTCAATAATACTGAGAGGGGGGGGGGTGAATCAATATTAGGAATTTTTTACCATTTTTAACCACAACATGTAAACATTAAGTTATCAACAATTTATCACTTATTATTGCATTCAATATATCATAAACACATAATCAAAGATACATAATACAAAAGAGTTTTACGTGGAAACCCAAATGGGAAAAAACCACAAAACATTTTTTAATGTATCGGAATATTACATCCATTGGAAGCACCAACTTCCAAAAATTCTCCAACACCAACTAGAAGGAGGCACCAACCCCCTTCTTTATAGGATCCAAACTGAAGGAAGATACAACTCTCTAAATTCTCCAGCTTTAACTGGAAGGAGGCTCCAACCCCCTTTCATTGCCCCTTCCTTCCTCCCTTAAATATAAATAAGAGAATCAACCTGTCACTATTACTAACACTGATACTGATACATTATCATCATCAAAACTTGTTCAACCCCAATAACCACATAAAGCTTATTCCAAGACCTTCAAAATCTCCCCCAAATCATATGCCCAAAATCACCAAGATATTCCTCAAGCATGTAGGAAAACCTCCAAGATGTGCCTGAAAGATATATAGAAAAACATAACTTTCATCATGTGAAAACCCCAGTGCATAACATCTCAGATCATCAAACCTTCTTCAACTTCAACATCAAGGAAGGAGAATGTTCTTCAAACCTTTATTCAAAGTCACGGGACTGGATGGGAAATGAGTGGGGCCTCACGTGTCAAGTCCTAGATAATCGGTGTAGTCCTCTTGGGACACCCTATATTTGACCAGTGGGGGTTGTTGTTCCTGAGTCTGTACTTAAGGCTTTAAGTTACAGTGTCAAGGCATCCGAAAGTATACTAAAGGTTGATAAAGGATTACCCTAACCTTCGGTATTGGAAACTAAAGAGGATTTCTACATTCTCGTCGTCTAGCTTCCAACTGCTCTTGAGCAGTTATATCACGCTCAATGGCTACCCATGAATGCTCAAGTTCTTCCCGGGTGTTAGCAGTTTTGAGAATTGTATCAAAAAGATTTAAAGCAATATGTTTTTGATTAGATATCCCGGGTTCAATATTAGGTTGCGTAGATGCAAGTACAGTCATCGAGGAACAGTAACCGTAGGAAATAAATTTAAAGAGAGATTTCAGTGTTGTTTCAATTTGGTCGAAATAAAGAGAGATTTTTTACGTTTTCTGAATGAAATAAGATTTGCAAAAGAAGGCCCTTTCCCATAACTGCATTATAATTTAATGTAAAAGTGTGATGCGAAAGAGAAACATTTAGCTATGTATAACATGAGGTTCCTGTCAGAAGAAAAATCACATATAAGAAGAAGAAGAAATTGGTGAGAAAATAACCGACGTAGCCGAGAATAAACATAGAATTCTGAAAATGCGAATTGGTATTACACCCGCTGATAGCCGATGCAGAGGAAAAACAATACACAGAGACAGAAAACCAGAATTCTTTTGTTATAGTAGTGGTCGTACTAAATTATAACAAAGCACATCAGTTATGAAGGAGCGAAATGAAATGAAACATAAATCATAAAGAAGCAAACTTGATAATACAGTCTGGACGGAATCGGGAATCCTCAAATTGCTTGTATATTAACTTCTTCCAATGTAAAACTCTATTATAATCGATACCAAAAAGGTCCAGCCCGTTACTATTCTTTTTGTGATCTATTTATACAAATTTTCCCTCTCCTACTCTATTTTCAAAAAGTGCCAGGTGCTTGCCTTTACGTGATTTGGTGTATATGATACATTTGTCCATAAACTGGATACAAGCGGTGAAGGTTCTTCTTGGCAGCTGTTAGGAGTGAAATCACTCCATCTCTTCTACTATATTTTCAAAAAGTGCCAGGTGCTTGTCTTTGCGTGGATTTGGTACATATGCTACATTTGTCCACGAACTGGGATACAAGCTGTGAAGGCTCTGCTTGACAACTGGCTTCGTCGAAATAGCACTCTCAAGCCAACTGTGGAAGTTTATCACCTATTTGTGCATCATTGATGTGAAGAGCGCTGAGTTGTGCGCTCGGTTGAATCAAATGTTTATCAACTTGAACTATATCTACCCTGTCCATCTTAGAGATATCCGATGAATCTCTTTCATTCTTCTCCTTTAGACCAAGGGAGATATGATCTACGTTCATTTGCCTTAGCGTCTCTGAGTCAACTCCATTCTCCATTTCTAGCAGCTCGCCATCTAAGGCATTTAAGGCTTCTTCTAATGAACTGGTCACTTTTTGAGCCTGTTCCTTGCTTAGGGAAATATTATGTTCCCAATCTTTTAACAAAATATTACCTCTCGTTTGTTCAATGATGGTGAGCCCTGGAGAGTCTGTGGAAAACCTGTTGTTGGTAGCTATTACTGCCTCTTGAAAGGCTACCCGAGAAGCTTCGGCTTTCTTTTCTCTAGCGATCAGATTCTTGGAAATCTGATGCATCAACAGACAATCTTCTCGAATTACTCCAACTTTGTCCAGCAGACTCTGTTGTACAAAAGAGATCTGGCTCCGAATATCAACCGCTCAGGATTTAAACCCTTCTACATCGATCATCTTTCTTTCTGCAACCTCTAACTGAGCCTGTAACCCTGTGATCATACTCCTCTGCTGACTTGCCTGTACCCGACCATCTCGGATCACTGAATTCGCTTGTTCCAACTTGGTTTTGAGGACTTCAATTTCCTTTTGATCATCCAATCTAGCTTGTTCCATCTCTATGTTGGCCTGGCCTTTCGCATTTTCTGTGGTTGTAGCCAACCTGGCCTCGAGGGTCCTGATGAGATGATTCTTTCTTTTTAATTGGTGATTCATCTGCCTAATCGAGAATTGATTTGTCGAAGCGTAGGCGCCCAGTGTTCCAGCGATTTCAGTAGCAAGCTGGTCACTTTTCTTGTTCTTTCCATCTGTCATGATTTTGTATTTTTTAACAGTGGACTCTCCCTCCTGATAAAATTCTCACTTCACTACAACTTTTCTCTTTTTGTCAAAAAAGAATTCATTAGGAGGGAGTTCCTCTGCCCTTATAGGCCTCAGTTCCTCACCAAATATCCATCCCTCTTCTATATTCCCTTGCGTTGACTGCAAAGGGGTGACAGAAGTGATGGGTTCCCCGATTTGCTTTCCTGCCTTTCCCGGTGTGCTGAGTGAGTCCTGTTCCTTCGGAGGATCAGAGGCCTTCGTCTCAGTCTCTGGATTCTGAGTTTCTGGCGGGTCTGTGTTTCTTACTTCCACCTCTGGACTATGTTCCTTGGGTGGGTCAGTAGTCTCTTTTTCTGTTTCGGGATCCTTCTCCTGCTCGGGATTCTTCCCCTGCTCCCCTTCCTGATGTTTTTCGGGGTTAGAAGTTTGGCCCTCAGAACTTTCAGCTTCCTTCTATTTATCTTTGGAAAGACCCAAACCTCCTAGCACGACGGGGAGACATATTTTTCTATGCTCCTAAAACTTTAGAACAGAGGCCATGTCCTCGGGTGCTAAAGATCTGATCCGAACTAGCACTTCCCCATAGGACCTTGCCCCTCGGAAAATATCATCCGAGGGTGAACACTCGTGTTCAAACTTCTTCAACCTACAATTCGACAAATGGGTGCTTACAATTTTCCGAGGATCATGCTTTTTATATTCAATAGAGGCCAAACTCAAGTCTTCTAAGGTTGTGGCCTCAGCTTTAGCATGTCCAAAATCCAATAAAGAATAAGAATTTAGCTGCACAGGGAAAAACGACCATACCTTCTTCGTTGATGCTTTCAGCTCTTTACTTACTCCGCCGATCACTGTTTGTCGGGAAATATCGCGACATGCCAGCTTGTCGAGGATGAACTATGGTAGCGCAAGAGGTGGAACAACAACTCCAAACACTCGGAAGTAGGAAAACTCTGCTTCTACATACCAGTCTGCGATACCACTCAGATTTGCAGCTATGCTATCCGAGATGCGAGGTGGCGAACGAACAAAAATGGCGATGTGCAGGGGCACCATCACCCAGTTGAAAGCTTCATAAATAAATTTGTCTGCTTTACCTTCCCACAGTTTGTCGTGGTACTCGTGTATAGGCTTTTCTTGGGCTGGACTCCAAGCCCAGTTCATCAAAGGGAAGGGATTCATAGAACATATCGCGTCCATGATATACGCGGACATGAAAAAAGAGGATGGTCTTCCATTTTCTTTCTTCTCTTGGTAATCGGTGACCCGGTTGAAAATACTTTCCGAGAGTATCTTAGCCCAATTAAATGAGCAACCTTCTGCTACCCGAAATATGAGAGGTACCCAGGCAACATAGAAATGCATTGTATCCTCCTTTCCAAACAGTCGGCACATCATCATCGCCACATACATATATTATGGTTCCAGCGAAGCAATTGAATACACACCCTTGTCATTCACTCTAAATGTCGTGGAGCGCAAAACCCAATCCTTTATCAAACCTGGCATAGTTTTATCATATTCTGTGCACTCTTTCTTTTTGAATTCCTCCATGAATTCAACATTGTATGTTTATTCAGCAGTTGCTGGGAGCTTGTACATAGTTTGGATATGCTCTGGTCCGTTGGTCGTTTATTATAGTTCTGGTGGGTAGGTCTACGTGATCCAATGCCCATCGGATCATGTCATAGTATGGCAACAACCGTGGCCTGGCCGCAACCAGGTGCATTCTAGACTGAACAACTATCTTGTATTTAGTGTTCAGGTCATCCTTTTCGTTGTCATTGTCATCGGAATCTGAGTAATTTACCAATTTCGATTGTAGAATATCCGAAACGAATGACCAACTAGGGACTAAACCGCCGCTCCTGGGCGAAGTGTCGGAGACATTATCCGGGCCTTGACCTGCAACCTCGATATTCACCTTCGTTGCTCTCCTTGGAGCCATGTATGAAACCTGTGTTTTCACTCTTCTGTGATAGACCTGTGTATACATGCAGAGATTAGTTCACTTGGAGAAAGGTGTGCTCTGTGCGCTTATAAAAAATGTTTAAAATAAAATGAAACTCCCGTTTATATTTGAAAACTCTGTACTACTCGCATTAAGTATGTCAAATCGCTATTAGAAACAATTCATTGCGTAAATCCGATCTTGTTTATTTGTGGATTTACCCTAATTCTTCATTAATGTCATCAATGTTTGGCGGCTTGACAGGCAGTCGGGGTATGGAGAGCAACAGGTGCTTTGGGAAATGCGCAAACCTCGATGCGCGGGACGGGACGCATCTCATTTTATTTTAAAATTTCAAATCTTAGCAACTTAAATAATTTTTTTCCTTTTCGCTGCATCGTGAATTTCCTTTTAACATTTTGACTCTTCAACTTGTGAGACTGCGAGGACCGATTTGGATTCAATTAATAGTGATCCTGATTTGGAGCATCGCTAATTGCATAATTAAATTATTCACCATATTGCGACTCGGAAGTTCGAAAATAGATTTTTGGGAGAATGGTATGCCGAGTCGCGATACCGCGATGTGGCGATAATTAAGGCTCAAAATAAGGGAAGAAAATCTTAGATTAGGTTACTAATTAATCTTGCCAAAATCATGTCGCAACCTCATGAGTCGGGATTTTAGACGCCTTAACTTTATGAAAGAAAGTGACAAGTGGCGAAATGCCGAGCACCAAAATTAACCATGGTTAGTTTTTTGACCTTTAATCTTTGACTGAGGTTATCGCAAGAATTATCGCGTTCGCAGCTCTTAGGGCTATAAAAACAAAAAATTAGGTTCGACGAATGCCGAGGCGTGAATTTCCGAAAACGCATACTCATGAGTTAAGAGTTTTATCTTAGTTAATGTTTTGCGCGAAAAAACAAAAACGAATTCGCAGTTTCGCGTCTCGGGACTTATGAATTCAAAGATTGAAGTATCCGACTTGCAATATCCCGAAATAAAACAAAAGAGAAAACATCCTTGCGAAAAATGGATCTTTTTTGAAAGTGAAAAAAGCGTTGCTATCCAGGCGACAAGGTTTCAGAGTTTTAAGATTTCGGAAGGAAAAGAAAAACAAACTTTAGATCTCAAGTATCAAAAATTGAAAAAATTGCGCGAGGTGAAAAACAAGGGCGGCTCCAATAGGGGTCACCTCAGATAGGGTTTCTTGAAAACCATTCTCACATCTACAGCTTCACGAACTCCCTCCTTCACACAACTCTGCTACTTCACTTGCACTAAGAGATCACAAGATTCCTTGATAAAAATGAGAGGCTCTTTATGTGTATTTATATTCTTCCAAGTACCTTATTTAATTTTCTTTAGGGTTGAACAATAACTTCTTGTTTTCAACTATTTTTCTCCTTTACTTGATTTTGGGGTTGGCTTATAACATCTTGTTTGCAGCCGCTTAGTGTAAAATTTTACATAATCATCTTTAAGAGGGAATATCTCCTAAACCATGAGGAACCAAGTGGCCTGCCACCTACTGTTTGAAACGAATTGACGAGGAATATCAATCCATGGAGGTTTTTAATACACTTTCAATTTACTTCATACTATTTTACTTCAATCAAATCTAGGCTCCATGAACACACCTCTAGGGATTTCCGACCATATTTCTAGGGCTTCTTGAACATACATTGTAACTTGTTTTCTTAACAACTAGATATTCTTGTAGGATTCTTCAAAGTGTCTACTTGTGAGGGCCATGATTAGAGATACACCATAAGGAAACCACTTTGGATACTCCTTCAAATAAACCCATCACTTCTAGATACTTCTAGACTTGCCTCGATGCTTCTTCTAGGGTTGACATCAATGAAAACAAAATTTCCAACAATCCCCCCCTTTGAAATTAATGGCAACACTCATAATCACCCTATGACCATTGCTCCCCCTATATTCATGCTTTTGATCTTTCTCTCCCCCTTTGACATCAATGGAAAAGGGTAGCTTCTCCTAATGATTTTTGTCCCCTTGTCTTCTTTGCAAAATGTTGTGTGGATCAATTTTGGGCAGGAACTACTCCCATTTTTTGTCAAAGATGCTCAAAGGTCTCCCTTGGGAGAGGTTTGGTGAAGATATTTGCAATTTTTTATTATTCCCCAATGTAATCCAACTTGATATTATTTTTTGTGACTTGTTCTCGTAGAAAGTGGAACTTGATAGGAATATGTTTGGTTTTGGAATGCACCGTTGGATTCTTGGAGATGCTTGTAGCACTAGTATTGTCATAGAGTATTGAAATAGATTCATGAATATTGAAATATACCTTAGTGCAACATGAAACTACTACAATATATTCTTATTTTGTTGTGGACAAGGATATTGAAGACTGCTTCTTTCTCAACTAGGATAGTAGCCAATCATGCAAGTAGAAGGCCACTCCACTGGTACTTCTTCTATTATCAATGATTCTTTCCCAATATACATATGTGTAGGTGACCACAATCATCTCATTCCCTTTAGGATACCATATTTCAACCTCTATTGTTACTTTGATATATCTAAATATCCTCTTTACTCCCATAACATGGGTTTCCTTTAGTGTTGCTTGAAATCTTCCAACCTATCCAACTGCTTGCATCACATATAATATTGAGGTGGTCATATAGAGTAGGATTCCAATAATCAATCTATAGATTCTCTGATATACTTCTTTAGATTTAGCATATTTTCTTAACTTTCAACCAGTCACCATAGGATTACTTATATGTTTTCAATATTCCATTCTGAATTTCTTCAACGTTTATTTGATGTACTTGGTTTGGGAGATGAAGATACCTCCATATAACTCAAATATATGGAGTCCCAAATATAAATTCAACTCACCAAGTAAGGATATTTTGAACTCACTCTGCATGTCCTTGGGAAAATTCTGATTCAACCTGTCATCATCACTTCAAAAGATGATGTCATCCATATATACTTCAATGATAAGTATTTTTTCCTAATCCACTTTTATGTAGATATTTATATCTGGATTTCCCTTTCTGAATCCTTGTGTTTGCAAGTACTTTTCCAATCTTTAATACCATGTTCTAGTGGCTTGTTTGAGTCCATATAGAGATTTCTTCAATATGAAAACATAATATTCCCTTTAGAAATGTTGATTTTACATCCATCTGATAGACTGTAATTATTTTGGAACACGCATAGGTGTTGGCAACCAAATATTCATGTTGTTTTCATCTATATTTAAAAAATAGTTTTAATGGAATAATTTTTTTTAATGGATGCCTCTTTGTATCTATGAAGACTTCAATTATGATTTATGGTTTGAAAAATTGCTTTGTTGGTTGTGTGTTTTTGAGTGCATTTCTTTCAATAAA
This sequence comes from Picea engelmannii, assembly GCA_009831015.1. Taxonomy (NCBI): domain Eukaryota; kingdom Viridiplantae; phylum Streptophyta; class Pinopsida; order Pinales; family Pinaceae; genus Picea; species Picea engelmannii. Next base: position 113,210 of record ML805503.1, read on the forward strand.
TATCTCATTTATTCATGTTTCAATTTCCTGATTGTCTAAGCATGAAATTAAAACAAGATTGGTCTGAAAACATCATACAGATTCTAAATCTTCTCTATGTGAAACTGGATGGGTACCTAAAAAAAAGTAATGATCTTAAGAAGCTTAGAGGGTATTGAGCTTATTGTTTTGTCAATGTTTTCTTTACCATTAGCATACAAGTTGATCACCTTTGGGGTATGCCTTAGTCGTTTAATACATTTGGAGTTTTGATTATCACCTATCACCTCCATGATTGCTCATGAAACTAAAACTATGATATAACTTGAAATATGAACACTATCCCATATTTTCATATCACACTCTAATCGTTGTTGTACAGGATTGTCAACCATGCTCTGAAACAATTACTCCCTCACCCTACTGAATTAAGCTCACATTCATTGCCTTGGTGGTGGTGCTTCATTTTGGGGTTAGGTTGTCAATAGAGGAGATGGATTTCAATTACGCATGTCCTCTCGTTCAACATTCACACAACAACCTGAGTGGTGGCTATGGTGTCTTTCTCCCGAAGCCTTAGTTATTGGGTCACCTCCAAAAATGTAGAGCTTATCCTTCATATTAGGTGGTTTCAAACATACACCCCTCTTTGCTACTCCCACTGGTATATCATGACCAAATGCATGGCCCCTATGGTAAGGATAGAGAAGAATGGCTCACAGGTCCGACTCTCCCATGATGACATTGTGGACGATCTTGCAGTTTTTGGGTGGGTTAAGTTCATACAATCATTCAAGGGATTTAACCTTGAAGTCGCTCAATATTTTTACCAAACCTTTGATGATACTAAGGCCAAGATAGGTGATTTACAGTTGGAAGTTAGTGAGGATTCGAATGCAGAAGCCACGGGATTGTCCCAAGAAGGAAATCATTGGCTCAAGAATCTCAAATTCAAAGGTATCCCTTCGCACCTACTAATGGTTTCCAATAGGTCATGCTACGATGTCAAAGGTACACCAATAGTTTTGTTCAAACCTTGATGGCACGATTTACTGTTAATAATCAAGAAATTCGTCACCTGCAAGGGACGACATGGACTTGTTTTCCTGTTTCATATTCATTTGTTAATGGTTTTCTTAGGGTTTGGTTTAAACATGTCGTTCTACTTTCTTAAAACCCTTCAAAAAATGGATAGATTTTACAAAAGGAAAAACCTTAATGCACAGTCCAACTTATTTTAGCATGGCTTGATTCAAATCTTGGTCATTTCACTATTGTCAAAGGTTGGGGATAACTGGAAAGATTTTGTGGATAGGAATGGTTTCACTCCACTCACACCTAAAACCATTATCGACTCACCCCTGCATTTTCATGAGCCCACCAGCCCTTGCCCATCGACACATTCTCTGAGAAACCTTCATGTCGAATTGTAAGAATACCATGTGTCACTTATCAAAACCCCTCTTGATTTTCATAAATATCCCAGAGGCACACACAAAAGGAATGATTTTGTTCCTAAAAAATCTCTAGATTATGTGTTGGGTAAATTGAAGAACAAGGTCCTTGTTATTCCTAATCCCAGGCAAGATGTGGTTGATTTAAATAAAATTAAAACTAAGAAACAAGGCAGAATTAAAACACAGAGGGTTCCAGATATTCATTTCAAGAACAAAATATCCGGTTGACTCCTTTCTAGAATGGTCATGAATCGACATCACAATTGTGAGAAACCTATCCCTATTATTGATGTCTAAGACCAGGTTTCTGTTGATGATACTAGCGTTGATGTGCTCCCATATGATTTTGTGTCCAATTTGCCTCCTTTTTTAAAGGAACAAGAAGGTTTCTCAGGTATTTAGTATGATCTCAAAAGGATCATGGAACATGCTAAATCTCCCACTACAGATCAGACTCATCCATTACCAAATCTAGAATCGGTGTATTATGAGAGTTGTTTTGACTGGATCGAAAGATACTATCAATATATTCCTTACCTACAGACGCAGTTGAATCAAGTGATCACTCAGAAATCATTTCTTGAAAAGGTAAATGTTGATCTCAAAGATTGCAGTTGATCGAATTCACACAGAGCCAACAAGCGTTTCAAGAGATCGAGAAATGTGGTTATTAAAAACTCCACCAGTTTCAATGCTATTATAAACTCAGATTTGTCTGATGCTTCTCTTTCAAATTTATAATTGGTAAATATTTTTCTTGTAATTCATGATTTGATTTTGTTTGGATAATAAATAAATTCGTTTTGATTTTATTTTTGTTTAGACCAGCTATAGAATCGAAGATTCTGTAGCTTGTATTTTAAATTATTTATTTGATTATTGTCTAATTTATATTTCCTTTTTTATCCCAAGTGAAAAAAGGTCAATGTGCAACGATTAAAGAAATGAGTCAAAAGTTGGGCACATAATGGACTTGTAATTTTTTCATTTTTTGAAAAACAATGTTTTAATGATGTAGCGATTTTGGATTGTAAGATTTCAACAAAACTATCTTTTTGGTTATTTTTTTTTAGTAAAAGCTTATTAAAAAAGATCTATCTCTATCTTGCATGATATGAGGAACAGATTAGGAACTTGTTTAAACAACACTTCTTGCCCAATGATATCGACAATTCCTCTTGGACCATATGATGGAATTATTTTTTTGAAAATATATGGGATACAATTTACTCTTTGGCTTTCATCGTTTTGTAGATTATGCAATGTTATTATTGTTTCTCATGTAATTTATGGATGCAAAATTTTATTTTTTCGAACTAGGTTTAGTCTGTTCTACATATAACCTTTCATGTAATGTTTTTCTTTACGTGGTTCATTATATTTTTTTTCTGTTGATATCTCTCATTGATCGTCTATCCAAGCATTTTGAGTTTACATCTAATGTTAGGTAGTTGGTAATACCATTTGCTGAGATTTGCAATTTCTTTCATTTTCAGTTATTTGACATTTTAAAGTCACGTGAGATAAAATCATTTGTCTTTTTGTCATCATAGACTTGTTCTGGAATATAAAATACTTCTTTGAGTTTTTTCAAGAAGTGTTATTCTTGTTTTTGTCATATATTTATACTTGACACAAGTTAAGTGGATCTTATATAAATATAGAGAGACGAATCTAGCTTAGTACTGTTGATCAGTGTAAGGTTAGTTAGTTTATTATTTGTTTAATTTGTTGATTTGTGAATGAATAATGATTGCATCATTTTAACGTTAAATGCTTTGTCCATTATCATTATATAATTTTCAATCTTATTCACTCATTGTTTATTAGTTTGTCAGTTACTGTACTAGAACAATTTTGTTTATTTTTCATTTTGTTTTGATCCATTAGTTGAAAAAAATTATTTTCACAAGGATTTACTTAAACCTTGTAATTGTATATACCTTTTGTATATAATACTATCGTTAGCTAAGCAATTGCAATTAATATGTCAATTGATGGAATTGTACCTTTACTTAGTTCACATATTTTAGCTATTTTAGAACCCTAGTTGGCTAATGGAGCCATAAAACCCGTCAGGCTAGATCATTCCAAACGGTTTGAGTTAAATAGACAACCCTGGTCTGAATCTTTCCTTATCGTTGACTATGTGTCATAAACGCCCGAAAACAAATGGTGCTAGTGTTGATACTGAGAGGGGGGTGAATCAGTATCAAGTGAAATTTAAAACCTTTTTCAACTTATAGTTAAACCATTCAACTATATCCAATGAGAAATGAACAATAGTATAAGAGTTACACCAATACACCACAATACACCATGCACAATATATGAGAAATAATCAATAGTTATTGTTCAAGGGAAGTAATGACTTCCAAAGGTGGCTACAACTTCCAAATGTAAAGGGATGGATAAACCTCCAAGAGGAAGATACAATTCTACAATATCAAGAGAGAGTTTAACTCTCTATGCTTGCCCCTTCCTTCCACCCAACAATATATGAGAGATAATAAAACTTTACATTAAATCATCACCATCAACCAATCATCACATAGAACCTGATAATGCTTCCTGAGACTTCTTCAATTTCTGCAATTCTTTAATTCTTGGAGTACTTTGATCCTGTAGATAATATTACTCAATGTATTCTCTGAAACTCCTCCAATTTTCACTCCTTGAATCCTCTCCAAAAAGAGGTTATAGAAAGAATGGTAGACTTTATTCAATTATGGTCTATTCAGGAGAGTGAACTTGTACTGAATGCCCTGTGTTCAATAATTAACATCTGATTCTAAAACTCACACACAAGAAACTACAGTCCATAATATTTCCAATGAAATTTGTCCCATTTCATTTGGATTATCTATGAAGAAGTTTTGACTCTTTTACCTGGAACACCTATTTATTTACTAGCTTCAGGATTGGTCACAAACCCTATCTTCCATAGAGTGTATATCCATAAGTATAGCTAATCAAGAGATGAAATTTTTACCAGAGGTACCTTGATATGTCTTCTCAATACCATAGCGATTTTACCATCTAAATCGCTCTAGAAAACAAGTTATAGAAGAAATGGTAAGATGACCCGAAAATAACATACCTTAGAACACATCACCAAAAGACTTCATCCTCCCTTGAAATCCGACCTTCCTTTCTTCTTATTAACTTTGAAATTCAACTTGTATCAAATGAATATATAATGATGTTTATTTATACCATTTATGTCACTTCCTTTTAACATTAGGGCCGACCCGACACTTTCTTATTTTGTAATTCTCTTCTTTAATTATTTTCAGGGCCTACATGTACTTCCTTCTTCAATTCATTTTGTCATCTTAAAAAAATCATTTCTCCTCAACCATGAGGATCCACGTGATGTGCCACATACCACCGGAAACAACATGATGTATACTATCCATCCATGGGTGTTGTATCTACATGTGCATTTTCCTTCATGTCCAAATACCTTCATCAATATTGTTGTCCAAAACACATGACTAGGGTTGACATCAATGACAACAACCAATATTCCAACAATATCCCCCTTTGTCATTGATAGAAACACTCATCCTCCCCCTATCATCATGATCCCAATTTCTCTCCCCCTTTGACATCAATGGAAAAGGGTATGGCTTCTCCCCCTAAGTTTAATGGCAAAATGTAACCTTCTTCTTTGGGGCTGCTCCCCCTAAACATGTGGCACTCAATAATACTTCATCCTTATTTTTGGTCTTTGGGACTTTTTCTTCCTTGGAATCCTTTTGTGTGGCTTTTGTATTCTCTCTCTTCTTCATGTCTAGGATGTATATGTTTCTCGGTCTTGTTTTTGTTAGGGTTACTATTTCTGCACAGGAAAGCAGGGCGTTTAGTCTTATGTCCTCTCGAAAGAAGATTAGACAGGCTCCTGGCCGACTGCTCAGGCAGAAACTAGTAACCCGACCCAAAACACGACGCAAGTAAGACGAATACAACAAGATGACCCCGACACATCACAGAGACAACTAGCGATAAATGCCCCTAGACCTAAGGCGTACAACTAGCAGCTGAAATTAGGAAACAACACTGGGTGTTAAGTACAGTACAGTCACAGAGGGAAGAATCCAATAGTAGAGTTCACCATTTCTGCACAGAAAAGCAGGGCTTTTAGTCTTATGTCTTCTCGAAAGAAGATTAGACAGGCTCCTGGTCGACTGCTCAGGCAGAAACTAGTAATCTCTGTCAGGTGTGTCGCAAGAGTGGAAACCCGGCCTTTAAAGGGCCCGAGACTCTTGATACAGCACTGGATTCTTTACACAGAACAAACACACGCACAAACATATATGCTAAGGCCACATAAGGTGTCTATATCCCGCCTGACACAAGCAAACCAATCGACAAATTTTTACAACCCAGCGCAATCATAGACGAAAGAGCAACCACGTCTTCTACAAAAGGTGCAAGACCACGACTCGGACGACGACCATTTAAAATAATGACCAGGCAATGTCTACGACTCATCCGTAATTGAATACTAGCCAAAATCTCCATTATCTCACCTTGCCTCCCAATTTATTACCATACTTTACAATGACCTTATAAAGGTTATTATTGCGCTTTAAACGTCATCAATAACGTTTCAATTTAAACAAATATTAACAAGCTATTGAACAGTTTTATCATGGCAATTAAACAATATTAACATATCTCTTTAAACATCATTATTAACATTTCACTTTAAACAATATTGATATTGCAATTCGAACAAGTATTTACAAGATAAAAACATTTCGATAAACCTGAGGAGCTCTCAATGCTATGTCATTATGATCATGAATTTTCAATGATGATGCAAGATAACATCATGTTCATAAGTAACATCATAATTTTAAATAACATCATAATTACAAATGGCAGTATATAGAGTCACCATATTTAAAATAACAATAATCAAGAAGGTCAATAATTGAAAATGTCAAAATAATAATAATAAAAAGGGAAAATGAAAATAATTAAAATAATAATAATTAATTGTCAACATAAGAAAGGCTACTCATTACCAATCCCTAACAACTGATGGTACTTTGTTCAAGTCATTCATTAAGTTAGCTGCCCTACAACTCCCCACTACGTTATCATAAAAATGTTGACATTATGCTATTAATAACTTAACTCCCCATTAACATCGTGTTAACATAATTCTAACGCGTCGCATCTTATATCCTAAAAATTAATGTAACACTAACATAACCTATTCCATTTTATATCATGATGACCTTGCAATTTAAAATATCAACGCCTTACCATAAATGAATCATCATTATATTTACACTACCATAATATGGCCAGTGAATGGTTAATAAAAAGTACTCATTAGTAGCATACAAGTGCATATCACTAACCCCTTGACATTAATTACAACCGACACATAATACAACAAACATAATACTCATTATTTGTTACTAAACAACATTGATATTTTATTCCCTTATGAAGGTAAAATGTAGCGAAACCCTAATGCTTGTTTTAAATCTGGAATAGCCAAAAACCTAAGAAAGGAGGTGGTGTAAGAGGAGAAGACTGGGCGCTTGAGCTGTGCTGGTAAGCTGACGGGTGGCTTGGCTTGGGATGCGCGCTTACCCAAAGGACATCAGTGACTGTGAAGACACGGTGTGACAGGTTTAGGGCAGAGAAAGGAACCCGCAGCTGAGGAAAAATGGTCAACCACGATCAAGGATAGAATCGCCATGAAGGAACGATCCCGGGAAAAACGCGCAGAGAAAAAGAAACAAACGCCGATAAACAAAATTTCCCCTGTAACAGCCTGCAACATTAACTTATTACCCAATGCCGAAATGCGTTCTGAAAATGGGGATGAACCGAGGTTATTCAAGGAGAAAATTTATGAATGAAAGGTCAGGATTCTAAAGGGATTCACCCATAAGAGAAATCCAGAGTAGCAGCGAGGTAAAACCCCTTTCGCAGAAGTCAGGGTGATTGGAAATCGGGTGGTTATTCGCCCCTATTCGTCGAGTAACCTCAACGCTGAAGGGACAGGAGCATGAAAGCGAATAAACACCACCTGTCGGACTTCAGAGCGCCCTACGAAATCAAACATCCAATCGGATTCTTCATACGAAAACAAAAAATCGAGTTCCAGAAAAATATAAACAATTTCAGGAAAAATCAATCGAATACAGCACAAGCATTCCTCCCCTGTTCGTAAAATAAATAAGAACTAGGATAACTATTTCCAGTGGGCACAACCGAAGCCAACTCAATCCATACCTCAGCTATTCATAACATTTAAAAAAAAAACAACCGCATTTAGAGCGCGCCATCGAATTCAACACAGTCAAATTCAATCCCAACAAGGTGTAACGTTGGAGGGGGCCGTATGTCCTTCTGGTTTCAGTTGAAACAAATAAGGAGAAAAAAAAAGAAAAACCAACGCAGAGGGATTCTATCCATCCAACGCAGGGAAATCATTCTTGACAGGAAGCGCTGGGATAAACGACCCTAAGCAGAAAACATTTAACCAATGGATCGTTGGGATACACATCAATTGTAGAAAAGGAAAAAGGGGACAGTCGGAACGCCGAGTTAGACAACACGCGCAGAGAGAAAAAAAAAAAAATTGCCGAGTTCGAAGGCGCAAATGGATAAACAACAGAACCTCCAATTGTACATTAACATAGCGCAAATATTTATGACCATTTTCAGTGGAGGAATCCAACAGAAACAAGTTGCCGGCAAGGGTTAATTCCATATTTAATTGTAAAAATCATCACACAACAATGAAATATAAAAAGAAAGTTCTAGAAAATCCACATTCTTAAACAATTTTAACCCAACAAAAGATTCCAGAACGATATCGCCGAAGCATACGAAAACGAACCATGACAGCTGAAGCCACACATTACATATAATGCATCATAATCGCCTAAGAGAATAACTAGACAATCTACTCTACCAGAATATAAAATTCATACCATTGCCTCTCGCCGGCTTCGGAAGACGTCCCGTGCTCCGCGCCGTGTCCCGCGCTCCATGCCGCTCCCGCTCGTCGACCGTAGCGACCTCACTGGTACCTCCCAGCCAATCGCTAGGGGTACTCTGCTTCCCCCTTAGCCCCCCGAGCCGCAAAGGGTCCACACAAGAACCAGAGATAAGACAAGATTCTCAGCTTGCCTCCACGACTGAGCTACCACTCCAACACAGCTGAGATAAACCCAACTCCTCACAAGCAATCCGTTAAGCCACAATTCGGCAGCGTAACATTACGCTAACCGTTCATCCCCTCTTCCTTCTTTTCCCCTTCTTTTATAGAAATTTGAGACCCACCTACTTTCCTAAATCATTATTTAATTAATTTTTAATGACAAACCTCAGAACATTCTCTATCGTCCAAGTGTCGCTCATCCCTATGGTTATCCAATTTTTTTTTTTTTTTAATAATTAAAAGACTCAATTCCCTCACTCCCCCAAGAATCGCTCCTTAAATTACTCCTAGGGTTCCTAGATCCCCTCTCATGCTTTTAATAACTTTCCTAAAACGAAGTTGCTGATTTTTAGTAACTCCTAAATGTTGATTCCTTTTTGCTTTTTACCCTATGTCCCCTACTTTCCATTATTAAGTTTCCTTTATTTCTAGTTTCTTTAATTCTATTATTTAATTCTCTCTTGTTATTTTTATTGTTAAACCCAAAAGATAAATGCAGTTTTTAATCTTTTCAATATATTTTTAAATTCCTAGCTTTTATACTCCCACACTTTAATAAATTTTATTTCTTCTTTATCATTTAAAAGCCATGGGTTTCACTTTATTTATTTCCCTCATTACTTTACCCCCTTTACTTTTAAGAAGACTTTAATTAACACCTAAGAGGGTTTTAGTTTACGCCCTAGGTTTAATTTTGTAGGATCTTTTCTTAGGGCTTGTCAAATTTATCTTAGAGATGTTTTAATTTAGGTTTTTATTTGAATAGGGCGACAATTTAATTAGGGGAGTCGTTTTAAGAATTTTATCAGGCATTAAGGTCTTAGGGTCATCTAGGTTGTCTCATCATCATCATCCATGCGACGTGCCCTTCAGGACGCACTACGTGCTCCAAGGGTGCCACTCGCCT
>ML805503.1:139320-183685 GCA_009831015.1 Picea engelmannii
CATCCATTAGGTTCGGCCCTCACAACAGGAGCCATATCCTCTGTTCATGGTAGGGTTCACACCGAACGATCAACGCACAGAGTGAATACAACAGGGTTTCCACAGTTTGAATGTTCGATGAGACCGAAAACAACTCCAGGCGTACGAAGGTGGTGGGATTACCATCACCATGTATTACATTAATGTCCTGTACAGAGTTGTTTAAAACCATAATCATTAAAACAAATGCATCTACCAGCGAGTGAGTGAATCACCACTTCTACGTGCCAGTCATCCGATTCAGAACCAACACCTCATATGACAATAATGCGCCAAGTGTTAAGTTTAAAACCAACACAGTACCAGCATTAACTATCGATTCAACATGCCAATTCCATCGTTCATTCAATCGCTCAATCACAGGGTTTAGTGTTAATACATAGCTCGAGATCATAATCAACACATAATTCAACTTTGCAAACAGTATGCCAAGTATCAATTCGAATATGATTAACTTATGCGGCTTGAACCATTGCTATCATACCTTATAAACTTGTCCATGCATTCAGTGCATATGGTAATGTTTTCATTCCAATCTTTTGAGAACAATATGATCAAAACTTTTCATATAATAATTGAGTGTAAGCCTGAATAAGGAGAAGAAGCAATAAGACCAAATCCATTACACAATTTTCATAAGATCAGAACAAGACCAATAACTTTCATGCCCAAAGTTTTAACAATGAAATATATCCAAATGCGCAATCAAGGTAAGATAATGCTCAAGAACATAAGTCTGATACAACATTCAACACTCATGTGATAAACCAGTGATCAAGTGTCTTTCAGTAAATCAACCAAAAAYGATGACAMTYTAAGCAAYGAAAGAAGTGTTTTCACACTTGCAGTTGTGAAAACTAAAACGAAATTGAATCGTAATTGTCGCAAAAAATGAGACAAAATGTTTAAAAGCACAATGCGACAATGATTTGTCGTAATACGACAAGGTGTAGGCAGCTTTTTGAGAGTAATCAAAAAAATGGGTTGGCTGCCAACATAAAATTATGTCTGAAGACATTTTTTCCATTATTGTGGTATTAGAGCTGAAAGATCCTCTGTTCTGTATATGAGTGTCTAGAGATATTGTGTATTTGTGAATGGAAAGCGTGAATTTATGTGAATTTGATCTCATGAAATGGAGCTCTGTGTAAATTTTTGAAACAAATGCCATCGTGATTACTTTCTCTAATCAATTGGAAGTTCAATTGGTGTGGGCCAATAATTTGAGGCTTGGAGATATTATATTTGACCATTATTTATAAATATTCTTCTATCCAAGTCACGATTAGATACAAAAGGAGTACGCTACAAGAAATTGATTACTCTGTTTCATTTTGGGTTGTCTCAACAATTGGAAATCGCTAGATCAGCAAGGGACATTCTGGTCAATGTTGGATAGACCAATGGTGCTTGATGTTAAGAACCAAATATCAATATAGCATAGAAAAACCTCAGAATAAGTACTCAACGCCTTGAAAAAGAGATAAATACAGATAATAAGCCTCTTTGAGGGGGAAACCTCCTTATGCCCACATAAATGTACAATTACAAGATGATTCCAAATGAAAATGTATCCTTGGTATATATAGGAGACTAGGAGGTATAATTACAACTAATGGACTAAATTCGGCATAAATAAAATAACATTACTAATGTAATATGCCCCAATTAAGGGGTAATGAGACGTTATTTAGGGCTTAAAATGCCCCTCCCCTTGAGACAAGTGTTGTCTGCAATGCTTGATTAACTTTGGATGCTTCTGTATAAAAGACTTATCTTCCCAAGTGGAATCTTCAACCGATAGTTTCCTCCATTTAATGAGATACTATGAAATCGATCTATTCCTCAACTGGAGAATTCTTGTGTCAGTGATGGCTTCAGGATCCAATCTTATTTTTCCTTCCTCGTTAAGTTCTGGCAATATAGTTTGAACTGGTATCTTGTCACCTATAACCTTCTTTAAGCATGAAACATGGAAAACTGGGTGTACTCATGAAGATGCAGGCAACTCCAATTTGTATGCAATAGCACCAATCTTTTGCAACACCTTATAACGGCCATAGTACTTTGGTAATAATTTATTATCCTTCTTGGCTTGCTTGAGGGACATATGTTTGTATGGTTGTAGTCTTAAAAACACCCAATCTCTTACTTCAAAACTTCTTTCACTACGATGTTGATCTGCTTGTTGTTTCATGCGATTCTGTGCAATGATTAGGTTGTCCTTTAATCTTTGGAGAACTTGTTGTTGATGCTCGATGTGATCTTCCACTGCTTGAACCTTAGATTTTTCTTTTAGAGAAGAAGTGATGGAAGGAGGGTGGTATCCATAGAGTGCCATAAATGGTGTCATTTTTGTTGAAGTATGAAAGGAAGTGTTATACCACCATTATGCCAAGGGTAAGCATTTGAACCATTCTATTTGTTTATCAGAGACAAAGAAACGAAGGTAGCCTTCCAGACATTTGTTCACTATCTCGGTTTTTCCATCAGATTGAGGATGATAGGATGACCTATGAACAAATTGAGTACCAAAACAAGAAATAATTATGTCCAAAAATGTCCAGTGAAGATGGGATCTCTGTCACATGCAATAATCTTTGGGCTTCCATGTAGCTTTTGAACTATCTCCATGAATGTGGTGGCAAATGTAATGGCTTTTAAGGGATGAGAGAGTGCACAAAAGTGTTCATACTTGGTCAGACTATCAAAAATCACCATGATGACACTCTTTCCTTCATACTTCGATAACCATGTGATGAAATCCATGGAAACCTCCTCCCAACATTGACTTGGGATGGCTAATGGTTGTAAAAGACCCGGGGTCTTAATTATTTCCACCTTATTTTGTTGGAAAACCAAACATTCTACCACAAACCTTTGAACATCAGTTTTAAGGCCATCCCAAAAAACTTCCCTCTTGACCCTATGGTAGGTTTTCAAAAATCCCGAGTGCTCTGCTACTAGAGAGATGTGAAATTCCAATAGTACCTTTTGTTTGAGTTGGGAGTTCTTACATAAATATAAGTGATCTTTATACCATAGTGAATCATTTTTCCATGTAAATGTATCTGATGCACTGGAATCCTGTTGCAACCTTTGAATGAGAGGCCACACTTTTTCATCATTATTCCATTCATCCCTTGCTTCTATTATCCAATTAGGTTGGATGATCGAGATAGCACAGAGAAAGGCCTCAACATATTCATCCTTTCTTGAGAGTGCATTTGACACAACATTTTTCTTCTATTTTTTATAGACGATTTCAAAATCATAACCCAATATCTTGGTTACCCATTTTTGTTGTTCTTTTGAATATAGTCTTTGTTCCAAGAAGTATTTAACACTACCATGATATGTTTTGACCTTGAAGTGCCTACCTATTAGGTAAGGACGCCATTTCTTCAATGCATGTAGTATTGCCATCATTTCCTTCTCATAAATGGGTTTTTGTAAGTCCTTTCCCTTGAGTGGTTAACTTTCAAAAGCCAAGGGCCTTCCTTCTTTCATTAGGACAACACCAATTCCATTTCTCGAGACATCACATTCCACAATAAAGGTTTTTGTGAAGTTTGGAGTGGTCAACACAGGAGATTTTCACATCACCTCTTTAAGTTGTTCAAAATATTTAGTTGCCTATGGAGTCCATGAAAATGCATCCTTCTTAGTTAGTGTCGTTAAAGGTGCTGCTATTCTTCCATAGTGTTGAACAAACTTGTGGTAGTAACCTGTCAAACCAAAAAATCTGCTAAGATTCTTCAATGTTTTGGGAATCGTCCAGTCCATCATGGAATTAATCTTGTTAGGGTCTACCTTGACACCTTCATGAGATACAATATGACCCAAATACTCTATCTCCTTCACTCCAAAGAAACATTTGGATGGTTTGGCATATAGTTGTTTCTCCTTTAGTAGTTGTACCACCTTGTTAACATGTCGCATATGATCCTCTCAAGACTTGCTATAGATTAGTATATCATCATACTAACACAAATTTTCAAAGGAAGGGCTTGAAAATGGAATTCATCAACCCTTGGAATGTGGAAGGTGCATTTGTAAGGCCAAAAGGCATGACCAAAAATTCATAATGGCCTTCATGAGTTCAGAATGTTGTTTATGGGATATCTTCTTCCTTCATTCTAATCTGGTGATACCTCGAACGAAGATCCAACTTTGTGAAATAAATTTCTCCATGTAGTTCATCTAACAATTCATCAATGACGGAAATTGGAAACTTATATTTAATAGTGATATTGTTGAGCTCTCTATAATCTGGACACATACGCCATGAGCCATATTTCATGAATACCATTACCACTGGTGTCGAGTAAGAACTTTGGCTAGGTCTAATAATGACAACCTCTAACATTTCTTCAACCATCCGCTCAATTTCACTCTTCTAGGCATAAGGGTATCTGTATGGCCTGATGTTAGGAGGAACACTCCCAGGAATTAGGTGAATATCATGATCATGATTTCTAGTGGGTGGAAGACCTTTAGGAATATCTTCAAATACTTTGGAATGCTTATCAATGATCCCTTGGAGATCTAGAGGAATAGATGGATTAGATGTTTGAACATCTAGTGAGCATAATTGTGCAATAACACCTTGATGCCCCCTTTTCAATAATTGTTTCATGCCATTAGAGCTTGTTACCTTATCGGGTTTCCCTGTGATACCTCTTAACTCAATTTATTTTCCTTACAATGAAAATTTCATGAAAAGTTCTTGAAAATTAAAAGCCATCGTTCCTAATGATTGTAACCATTGGATTCCTAGTACAAAATCAACACCACCCATGGGTATAGAAATCATTGGACTATTCATTACATATTCCCCCATAGTAAGATTGATATTATTGCATTTTCCTAAGAAATTGATAGTTCCTCAATCTGCAATCATTACTTGAAACTCTGGCACTGGATATACAAAGCAATTGAGAGCTTTGGCTAATTTATAGTGAATGAAATTATGAGTACTTCTAGAATCAATTAGAACTATTACATTTTTATTTTTGATATATCCTTCGATCTTGAGGGTTTGAGGAGTGCTAATTCTAGCCAATGCATTACACAATATCGTGGGAGTCAACTCATCATACAAAATTTCTTCTACGTTTTCATCTTGAGTTGATTTTTGTTCTTCTTCCTCTTCACAATCTATGTAGAATAATTTCTTCTCACCACACTTATGTCCCTTACTGTACTTGTTGTCACAATTCAAGCATAAACCTTTTTCTTTTCTTTCCTCCAATTGTTGAGGTGTCAACCTTGTAGGTTGAGGTGTTTTAGAAGAAGGAGCATTATTCTCTCTCTATATATTAGGATTGGTCCTTCTAGTAGCCATAGCCATATTTTTACTTTCAACATTTCTTGCCACCCTAAATGCATTCTCCAATGATTTGGGTTCCCAAAGGCGAACCTCATGTTGAATATTATCCTTTAAAGTTCCTATGAATACATCAATCAACTACTCATCTGGAATATATGCTACCTTTATATTCAATCTTTGGAAGTTCTCAATGTGCTCTGTAACTGAACCCTTTTGCTTGAGATTTATCAATTGGCTAAAGAAGGTATTGCTAATTGTATCCTCATAATGTTCTATCATTTCTTCCATGAAAATTGTCCAAGTGACGAGTGATTTGTGAGAACAAAGCCATTGATACCATACAAATTGATTGGGTTCTAAATATAAAGAAGCAATTCGTACCTTTTGTGTATGTGGGACATTCTGTAGATCAAAGAATTGCTCCATATGAAGTATCCATGTGCTTGGGTCCTTTCCATCAAACTTCATAATATTGATCTTAGGAACGTGGTTGGTCTTCAACCCAAAGTTGGAGTTTCTCCAATATTGATTCACCTTTATTGTGTCCTCATCATGAATTTCTTGGGATACATTTTCACTTTCAGGTGTCCTCTCTATTAGGAAATTTTTCAATCCTTCCATGATCTCCCCTTTTAAACCCTCCACCATCTCTTGTAGTTCATCTTTTGTTACTATATTCTTTTGTAAATCATTTATGTCCCTACGCATTTCTTCACCTTCATCAAGAGTCCATGTAGGATTTTTTGGAGGCTGATTCAATGTAGAAGTTCCCTTTTTGCGTGGCATGTTGGCCAAGTGTCACTTTTGAACCTTGATTTTGAGGTGGTTCTGCTAGAAAATATTTCTTCTCCTGTATCTCCAAAGTTTCGGCCCTTCTGGGTATGAAAATTTATTTTTTGTAGTTCTCTCATAATTATTCTCTGCAATGCCATAGGTCTGATCAAAATTGGATGTGCCAAGTGGAATTTACGGTAACTTCCCCACAACTTGTTGATTTTTTTCCTTTCCAGGAGATCTCACTTGTATAACGTGCCCCACAAAAAATAATTGAGATAAAATTATGAAAATTGTTCCAGAAATACTACAGACTGTCCACTATCCAATGCAACTAGTCACACTCAATTTGGATACTATAGGAAGAAGTTATGACTATTTTACCTGGAACACCTTCTTGAGACTAGTCAATAGAACTATTCAGATACCCTATCTTTCATAGGGTGTATCTACAAATGTAATATGACCCGGAAGCTTAAAGTTTTACCTCATATACCTTACTAATTTCTATGAATAGTCTCCCGATTTTAGGGTTTGAAACATTACCGAAACTTGTTTATAGAGAAAATTCGGCAATAACTTAGTTCAGGACCATTCCAAAACCCTATCTTGCATAGGATTTATCTCCAAAAGTATAAGGACTCAGGAGATGAAATTTTAAACCAACGTACCTTGATTTGTCTACTAAATATCATCCAAGCCATTACTTCTGAAACATTTTAGAAAAAAAAGTTATAGGGAAAATGACAAGGTGTCTCAGATGTAGTAGCGAAACCCCAAGACCTTGTGCTCGGATACCATATGTTAAGAACCAAATATCAATATAGCATAGAAAAACCTCAGAATAAGTACTCAATGCCTTGAAAAATATAAAAATTCAGATAATAAGCCTCTTTGAAGGGGTAACATCCTTATGCCCACATAAATGTACAATTACAAGATGATTCCAAATGAAATGTCTCCTTGGTATATATAGGAGACTAGAAGGTATAATTACAACTAATGGACTAAATCCGACATAAATAAAATAACATTACTAATGTAATATGCCCCAATTAAGGGGTAATGAGCCATTATTTAGGGCTTAACACTTGATCTTTCATAATTGAACTCAGCTAAAGACAGAGTACTTAAACTCTAGTTATAATTCTGATCCCGTGACAAAGTATTCTATGTTGATTATATGAAATTCAAAATTTATCTTTCACCTATATCTAACTCCTTCCTAGATTCTCCCATATCTCTCCTCCTCAGCTGCTTATTCTGATAACATAAAAAAAATAGCAGAAGAAGGAACATAGGCAAACATTAATTGCACTATGATTTCACATTTAAAAAAAAAACATAGAGTGCATTGTTATTTGGCATAAAAGAAGTTGCATTATTTATCCGTAAACACAATCTTGGGGTGAACGTTGGGAGCCACCACAGAGACAACATCCCCTGGTGAGATATTGCGAGTAGAGAGAACAGAGGCAAGCCTGCGATAACATGATCAAAGCACATGTGATGGTATTACAGAGCAATTATCGATAAAAATCCATAATATCTAGATTGCACACCGCAAGTAGTAATGGTAATTCTACGCACATTCTCCCATCAAGCACAAGCACCATGATTCCAGTGGTATGGAAATTTTTATTAGTTTGATCTTTATGGAGTGATTTTTTTTGGGGTAAAATTTTTTTGTAACTCAAAGTAATTTTACTTTTAGGGGGGGTGAAATTTTTTTTACCAAAATTTTCAAGAGCATTGTAAGGAGTAAACTTTTGAATGTTACCTGGAATTTGACTAGAGCCAAGTGAAAAGCTTAGTCATTTTTCTCCTGCTTCAACGACTATACGAGGGTCAAGGCCAAGCCCCGATAGATCATTTTTATGTGATGTGTGTGGTGTGTTTCTCATCTTGATATTTTTTTCTTGATTCTTTTTTGGTGTGAAGATTCAACACTACAATGTCGAAGTTAATTAGTTTGTTCTCTGATTCCGATAAACTTGAAGGCACAAAAGCATACAAGACATGGAAACTTCTCATTGAAGGCACTCTCATTTATAATGCACTTTGGAGTGATATATGTAATGAAGATACTAAGACAAATAAACCTACAAATGCATCCACACTAGAAAAATGGGAAATTAAAAATGCCAAAGCATTAGCACTCATCAAATCTTCAGTTAATGATGAGATGTATGTCCACATTGAAAATACTACTGATGCATGGTTTGCATTGAAATTTTTTAAGGATTTATTTGATACTCAACCTGAATCAAAGAAAGTTGATCTTCAATTAAATTTGCTCCAACAAAATTTGACTGAAGGAGGTGATGTACATGAATATATTTCCATACTTAAGAACATTAAGAAGGGAATAATAAATGTTGGTTTTCAAGTGGTAGATGATAGTTTCATGACCACAATTTTAATTATTGGATTTCCTTCTTCCTATGCACAATTTTTGGAAACTTTACAAGTAACTGGAAAGTTAGAAAAGCTAAAGTTTGATGACCTAAGTGAAATGTTATCTGAACACAACAAAACTTTTGGAAAGAAAAATAAAGTTGGGGAATATGTTTTTTTCACAGAGGCCAGCACAAGTAAATCCTCAACTGACAATTCTAGAAGCAGAGGAAGAGAACATTTCAATCAAAATCAAGCAACACATAGTGTACAAGGTCTTGGTCAAAGCCAAAGTAGAGAAAACAATTTTTCAGGTAGGAGCAATTTTCAAAGAAGAGGAAACAGTCAAGGGAGAGGTAATTTTCAAGGCAGAGGAAACAAACAAGACAGGGGTTGTTTTTAAGGCAGAGGAAACAATCAAGGCAGAGGAAAAACTAAAAAAAGAGGTAAAAATAGAGGCAAGGGACAAAATCTACGTAGAGGAAGAGATTTAAGTCAAATTGTTTGTAGAATATGTAACAAAGTTGGTCATTATGCAAAATATTGTCGAACTTCCATTGATAAAATTTCCAAGTTTCATCAAAACACAACACAATTTGCAAATGATCGAGATGGTGATGGTTCAAAAAATGTTTTTACCTCATTTTTAGCATTACAGATTTCCACCTATCTTCAAAGTGATTATGAATATGCTTGGATTTTAGATTTAGGAGAATCTCAACGCATGACTTTCAGACGTGACTTATTTTGGAATTTTCAGGAATGCCATCTTAATTCTGTCTTTCTTGCAGATAATACCAAACATACTCCTTATGGAAAAGGTGTAGTTAAATTTTATTTACCTAACATTGGAGAAAGAATGATTTCAAATGTATGGTATGTACCAAACTTTAAAAATAATTTGTTGTCTTTAGTCACGATTTGACAAGAAGGACATCAATTGATTATGGAAGATGTCTTAGTTAAGATTAATTCAGTCAAACAATATATGAAAATAGTGATGACAAGTTATGAAGATGAAAAACTATTAAGGATGAAAGGGACAGTTATTCCAAGGAATTTTACTTTGCAGGAGTAGTAATTATAGGTATTTCACCTATAAGATTGTGGCATGTAAGATATGGACATCTCAACTTTGAAAGTCTCTCTCATTTGAAAAAAAAAGGGATGGTTAAGGGACTTCCAACTTTCAAAAAGGAAAATGCAAAATGTGAAGCTTGCATTTATGGAAAACAAAGTCGAGAGAGTTTTCCAACAAGTTCATGGTGTGCAAATAGGTGGTCACAACTAGTCAACAGTGATGTTTGTGGACCACTACAAACTTATTTAGGTGGTTGAAACTACTTTTTACTCTTTATTGATGATTTCAGTAGAATGAATTGGGTTTACTTCTTGAAGAAAAAGTCAAAAGAATTTGAAAAGTTTAAAAATTTTCGCCAACTTGTTGAAAATGAATTTAAAGAAAAGATAGGCACTCTCAGGACAGATAATGCTGGGGAATTCACTTCTAATGAATTCAAAGATTATTGCATAGACAATGGGATAATAATACATCTTACAAATGTCTACACTCCAGAGAAAAATGGATTCGTAGAAAGAATGAATCGAACCTTGTTAGGAATGGAAAGATCCATGTTAACCTTTAAATAGTTAAGTCCTACATATTGGGCAAACACAATCCATACAACTATCTACTTAAGGAACATATCTCCAACTTCTTCTTTGGACGAAATCACACCTTATGAAGCATGGTGTGGTTTCAAACCTTGAGTTAAACATCTTAGATTTTTTGGATTAGTATGTTATGCCCAAGAAGTTTGAAATGCACAATGATTGGGTATTCTGATGAGAATAAAGGGTACCAAATTCTGTCCCATGGAAAATTTATTGCGAGCAGGGATGTAATTTTAGATGAAACTGAAAGTAAGAGTGCTGAAGAAATATAAAGTCTTCTTCAAAAGTTATAAACTAAAGGAAATCAAAGAAAATGAATAATGCAAATTCAACCAAATTCAAAAAATTGGTATGAGATTGATTTTCCTTCATCTGAAGATGATTCATCTAGTCTAGTTACTTCAACAACACCATATGGGTCTTCTAGCAGTTCATCAACATCTCCTAGCAGTGACAGTTCATCTGACAATGATTCTCCACCTCCAGAATCTTCAAATGATCGACGAACATCTGTTTACATTAATCCAATTTACAATAATGGTAATTCAGATCCCCAAACAAGTGAACATCAACTACCAAAATGGGCAGTTCAAATTTTGAAAGATGTAAGGCCCAATGAGAAGAATAAAACAGGAACAAGGGGGTCACACAGAAGTGAAGGAAATTTTTCCTTGATAGCAAATGATTTTACTAAATATTCCACATAAAAAGAAGTAGTAAAACATAAAGAATGTCAATAGGCTATGATTGAAGAGTATCAAGCAGTAATTGATAACAACACTTGGAAACTTGTTGATTTTCCTATAAGTGTTAAACCCATCAGATGCAAATGGGTTTACAGAATTAAATACAACCAACATGGAGAAATTGACAAGTATAAATCAAGACTTGTGGCTAAAGGTTGTAACATACCCATCGTTACGACTACAAGCGAAGCAGAAGGTGCAAATATTTTTTTTTGTTTCTAGGCAAGAAGACAATGACTACATATTTAACTACACCTAGATGACGAACACACGCCCACCGATCAGGTGACCGACCACTAAGACTCTTCGCACTAGAACAAGAGAAACAGGGCGCAACATGTGGAAATCAATGACAGATAGAAATGACTACCCATCCCGACACAACAACCTCAATGGCTAGATAACTAGAACCTCGATGGCCCACAACCATACACAGGAATGCATTGCAACCCAAGCGCCATCAACGAACTTACAAGTTCAACAAAACCCACAATGGGGGTAAGACCCTAGCCAAGTTATCAATCACCTCTATCCAATAGGGAAAACAATGATCCCCTCGCCAAGAATCATGCCATCCTTAGGCGATAGGCACGATGATAACCTTGGTGCTACAACCCTATCTAGACCAAGGACTCTAGATGAAACCAACTCGCTAGGAGCCAAGATGATAATAAGAGGACTTCACCCACACCTTAATGTTACCCTAGAAATTTAATTACCTCATCAATCCAATAATTGACGACTAGGAGATAAACACTCAAAAATATGTATATATCCTTCCATAGCAGCACAACACTTAACTAGTCAAAGGATATACAAGGAAATACATGGGTGAGTGTAGACGCTTTCAACTATCATCAATTAGGAGATTGCAAAGTCCAACACAATAATAACTTCAAACCAGTTTGTTACTCTTCCTCTGTATCCTTTAGATTTAGAGCTTGGGTTCCCTTCAGAGAATTAGGAAGACTTGTTCTTAGTAAGTAATAAATATATATAAACCTTTCAAGGCCAAAAGGTTTCACATAGGAACTCATGTGTGGAAAAAAACTTATTAAGAAAGACCTTTCTACCCTCCCTACATCCCTTTTATTACTTCCTTACATCCCTTTTTAAAAATTGACAAAATAAGCACAAGTAAAAGTCAAGGTTGCCTTAAAATCCACTTACGGAAATGAGAAGTTAACACCTACCAAGAGGTATGTAAGTCTTCAACGCCCCACTTACATACCCATCTATGAGGAAACAATGAAAGACCAAAATCTTAATTCCTTATTTAAATATAACCATTTTATGGCATTTTGATAATTTGCCACCCTTGATACTTTTAGACTAAAATTTCCAAGTGTCACTCATTAGTTAGTTTTAAAGTAAAAAAAGTTAAGGGTGACATATAAATTATATTATATAAGGAAGTCATAACTTTCTTTTTACTTCCATTATGCAAGATTTTCCCAGGGAGGAAATCCTTATACACTAAAGGAGTCATAGACCTTCTATGATAGGGATTCGCGTACAAGGTTTAAATGCATACTCACTCTGATAGTTATGCTTTGTTATATGGTAAATCAAGGGTGGAATTACTAAATACAAGGATATAACAACCAGAACTAAATATTCACCTCTCACTTATGTGAATCAAAGAAATATCTAAGAAGTCACAAATAAATAACATATGGTTATCATCAAATTTTAATGCAGGTATATTAATACATTCTTGTTGTTGTTAACATTGTTGTCTAAAGGTTAGTATTTCGTTGGTATATATAAAACAAAAAGAAATGCATGCATTACTTCAACCCTTTCTATAAAAACTGTCATAATTACGTTGTCTACAAATAGGAACTGCCAACAGTCAAGGTCGAATTCCTTCACCACACAAGAGGGGTAAATAACTCTTGACAGAGAAAGTTGAGCAACCCTAAATATAAACAATTTAAAACCGCAACACACAGTGGGGCAACAACTAAATTAGCGAGAAGGGTTGCATGAATCCCAAGGGACTGTGTCATAACCTTAAAAAGGAAACTGTAACCACTTAAGAATCCTCAATTAGAAACCTTCTCTTTCTTCAAGAAGGCTACAATAGTCACAAACAATAAAATGAGTTGAATCAAGGGTTAGGCAACCACTCCACTGCTCCAATCCAATTGATGTTTATCAATGCCAATCCAACCATTCTCTATTCATGCCAAAATATCTACTACCAAGAAAACCGTCAGGCTTAATATCGCTGTCAAGTAATTAAATAAGGAATAGCACAACCAAATGTATGCAACAAATCATTGGTAAAGGTATATTAAATAAACATAGTTTGATAAATATCAGAAAATGCTCTCCCAAAATTTGACAGTCAACATTAAAACTGTCCAAGTGCAGTCAAATAAAAAGGGGTGGGGGGTAATTGTTGAATTTACAGAGGGTAAATTGCAGGCAAGTAAGATGGTGAAACACAGAGTTGATATAAAATGAAAGGAGTATTTAAGTTGTTCACGAAGAGGGGAGACCAACAATATCCATAGGTATTCAATCACGAATAGGCGAAAGATAATCATTCAGTCAAGGACAACAACAGATGCAGACAGATGATGGGATTTTCCTTCGCTCATCATGCTCACAAAGAAAAGCGGGGCATTGAGATCCATAGGTGTTTTAACGCTAAGGAGACAACCGTATATTAGGCTCATGGTCGACTGCTCAAGCTAGGATTGAGGAGCTAGGGACGAAAGACAAACAACCAAAATGGTCACAATCCACACCACAGGGCGGTCACGACATGCAGGGAAATGAAGGTCATGGGAAACCAATCAATCAACCAGCTAGGCCATAAGGAATTTAGTCATGAATCTGGACAACCGGTTACCTACCCAAAATAAATATGTAGATCCAAATCATGAATCCTACAACAATCTACCATACAAATGAAGAAAGCATACCGTTGCCTGATTGCCTGCTCTAAGTGATGTCCCGCGCACTCTGTGCAACTCCCGCTTGCCGACTGTCGAGACTTCACCGGTACCTCCCACCCAATTCTAGGGGTACTCTTCTTCCCCCTTAGCCCCCCAAGCCACAAAGGGGCCACACACACACTATCCAGAGATTCGACTAGCTCCCAGCTCGCCTCACAAGGCCGAGCTACCACTCCTTACCGAGCTGGGGATCCCCACTCCCACAAGTTAAGCCAGTCAAGTAGATATTTCTACAGCATAATGTTATGCAAACAGAAGAAGATCCAACCTCCATCTCCTCCCTTCATTATATAGAGTTTCGTTGTTCCTTACTTTCCTAAAATCTTGTTTAATTAAGTTTTTAAAATTTAATTCCTAAAAATTCCTCCATGTACAAGTGTCACCCACCCCCGTCATTCCTCCATAAATTAATTTCTTTAATTAATTAATTATCTTTATTTCCCTCACCCACCTAGAGTTACAACTAGAATCACTCCTAGGTGTCCCCAAATTCTCTTACAGGTTTTAATGGCTTTCCCCATTATTAAATTGCCAGTTCAATTTAAATTAGAAAGCTCTTAAATGGTAGATACTTTACTAAGTTTGACTTTCCGCTTTTTCCCTCATGTTCCCTTTTTCCCTTTTTCTCTTTACCTCTTTTCCTAGTTTCCTAATATTTTAGATTTTTCGTCTTTCCACTTTTTAATTAGAACTCAAAAAGGCAGGTGTGGAAATTAACCCT
The DNA here is from genome assembly GCA_009831015.1 of Picea engelmannii. Taxonomy (NCBI): domain Eukaryota; kingdom Viridiplantae; phylum Streptophyta; class Pinopsida; order Pinales; family Pinaceae; genus Picea; species Picea engelmannii. The sequence continues at coordinate 153,973 of ML805503.1, forward strand.
TTTTCCCTTTTCTCATTTAATTGGTATATTTTAAATTATCAAAAATAATAAAACAATTAATTCCCTTTTTTTTAATTTTATTCCAACACATTTTTTTCTTGAATAAATTAAATTTCTTACTCCCTCCATGTTACAAGATTTAATGAAGATCATACTCTTTATTTATTTTGTTTTTAATTTAATTTTATATATAATTTTTTTTTTAATAAAAAGGATAAAAATTATCCACTAGCATGATTTAGACCTAGACCTTAATTTTCGTGATGGACGACATTTTATTAGGGAAAATGTTTTTAAAAATTCTTATCACATTGTTCATCCTAAGGCCATCTAGGTTCATTCATTTATCAAAACAACGCGACGTGCCCTTCAGGACGCACTAGGTGCTCCAAGGTTGCCACTCGCCTCATTTGTTCCCTTGTGCGACGTGCCCTTCAGGACGCACTACGTGCTCCAAGGGTGCCACTCACCTCTTTCCATTTTTCTTGTGCGACGTGCCCTTCAGGATGCACCACATGCTCCAAGGGTGTCACTTGCCTCTTCACTGACTTGGTAGACATCAAAAACCCCTAGAGTCAATACTCCACCAGGTGAACTTGTGGGAGACTAAGGGCCTCTAAGGAATAACGTTCCTACCTTATTGTGCACCCCTTAGAATCATCGTGAGCGACTGTTGCAGTCTGCCTTCACGACATCGTGGGTCCTCTTGAACTAGGTAATTGTTAACCTATAGTTCGAGCCACGACAGGAGTGATAGTAGGTTGTGGAAGGGTTGTTGTACACACCTCTCCCTCAACATCTATGGTAGTCATGCGTGACCACTCTACTCCACATGTGAGTCTGGTCGGCAAGCTATCGTCAGCCTGCATCATCAACAAATCATGTCAAAATATATCCATATGATATCATCTAATCAGATGCACTAATATCATAGTAATACAATCAAACCCCAATGTTACACTCCCTGGCTCGATCCAGAGTCCAAGGGTTCCATCGATGCCTCTGCATCGTCGAGGTCCAAAATCCTGCACACTCAGTAAAATCGAGTCAATAGCACCTGTCCATGTCAATGCAGTAAAACAACATGTCATCAACCCATAATGCCTCATAATCAAAATCAAGTGTTTTAATAGCATAATAATCCGGGTCACTTGCGAGCAAGTGTCCTCAAAGAATAAGTTCACTCAGTGCACCAGAGCGGGATGTTACATACACCCCTCTTGGTATAAACTTCATCCTGAAGTTTCATAGTAAAAAAAAATGCTGAAATAAGTGTATCACGGTATCATAAATCTATTTATCAAACAAAAATGGAAACTACTGGTGCATATCATATGCATCCTCCCAGGTCGTCGAGTGCAGACTATAGTTGTCCCACTGGACCTTGACCTGATTTACTGTTTGATGTCGTAGATGTCGAATGTGATTATCCAGGATGCAGATCAGCTCAACCGTGAGCACACCCTCATCCGACATCGCAAGGTGCTCAAGTCAAAACAGGTGTAGGATCACTAATCATAATGTCTCAAACAGAGACGTGAAAGACATCAGGCATGCACCTCAAGAATCAGGCAAGGCTAGTCATTAGGACACTGCCTCTCTTTTCCACAATCTCGTAGGATCCCACGAACCTAGGAGATATTTTAGCCCCTTTTCCGAATTTGATCAAACTCTTATGCAGTTTTCGCCGCAAAAATACTTGATCGCCACATCGTAACTATGGTCGACACGACGCACATCGACATAATGCTTCTGTCGATCCTGCACTTCCTGGATCCTTTGTCTTATTATTTTCATTTTCTCTTCCATTTATTGGATCACTTCTGGTCCCACCAAGAGCCTATCCTCAAGCCAATCCCAACTGAAAGGCGTCCGACACGGTCGCCCGTAGAGAAACTCGAAAGGCTCCATCTTAATGGTGCTCTGGTAATTTTTGTTGTAAGAGAACTCCACCAATGGCAAGAATTCTTCCCAACCCTTTCGTTGGTCCATCACGTACATGCGCAACACGTCCTCCAAGGCCTAGTTCATTCGTTCAGTCTGCCCGTCAGTATCCGGGTGATACACAGTACTAAAGTTAAGTTGGGTTCCCAAGGCCTCTTGGAAACTCGTCTAAAATCGTCTAGTAAACACTGATCCTCGATCATATATAATCCTCTCAGGCATGCCATGCAGCCTCACAATCTCACTGAGTAAAACTCTAGCCATGTTAGGTGTCTGATACGTCGCATGCACAGGAATAAAGTGAGCACTCTTTGTCAGAGTGTCTACTACTACAAAAATCTAGTCATGTCTCCTTTCCATTAGTGGAAATCCAACAATAAAATCCATCGAAATAACCTCCCATTTTGATACCGGAATAGTGTGTAGTTGTAGTAATCCTGGTGGGTGTCTATGTTCAGCCTTTACCTACTGACATTCTAGACATCTGGCCACATAGTTGACTATGTTTGCCTTCATTCCCTTCCAGAAGAATAAGGGTTTAAGCTCTTCCCTCATCTTCGTGACTCTCGGGTGAGCCATGTAAACTGCTCCATGAGCCTCGCTTAGGATCAACATCCTCAACTCATCATTTAGTGGTACGTAGATCTGATTTTTAAACCTCAATAAACCATCGCTATCAAATGGAAATCCTTCAAATCATGGTACCATCATTGTGTTTTGTCTGATAAAACCCTCGACCTCTTTGTACCAGTCATCGTCACGCTGTAAAGTTAGAATATTTTCACATAGATTTGTCTGAAGAGGCAAGACCGAAAAGATGAGTGGTCTCTGACTCAATGCATCCGCCACTCAGTTCACTGTTCCCTTTATGTAAGTAAACTCGAAGTCGTACTCGCTAAGAAATTCTGACCAATGTCGTTGTTTCGCGTTCAGGTCGCTTTGCGTAAAGATGTGTTGTAGTCCACAGTGGTCATTCTTTAGTTCAAATTTTCATCCAACAAGGTAGTGTCTCCAAACCTTCAAGGCATATACGATGGCTAAAAACTCCAAATCCCGCGTCGCATAGTTATCCTCATGCCTTCTCAATTTCCTCAAAATGTAAGCGATGACTCATTTGTCTTGCATCAAGACTTTGCCTAAGCCTTCCTTGTATGCGTCAGTTCATACCAATAATTCTGCATCCATGTCAGGGACCTTTAGTATCAGTGATGTTGTCAACAACTCCTTGAGCCTTCGATATTCTTCCACACATTTCTCGGTCCAAACAAACTTCTTTTTTTTCTCCTGCAATTCCGGGATCGGATTTTCTATCTTCAAAAACCCCTCGATGAACCATCGATAGTATCCTTCTAAACCCATGAATCTACGCACTTCCAGGACATTCGTCGGTGCAGGCCATTCCATGATAGCCTCGACCTTTACTGGATCCACGGAGATGCCTTCGTTGGAGATGACATGCCCTAAGTAATGAATCTTTGATTGATAAAATGAGCATTTGGACAAATTCCCATATAATTTGTGCTCTCACAGAGACTGTAGTACCAAGAACAAGTGCTCTTCATGCTCCTTCATCATCCGAGAGAAGATCAAAATATAGTCAATGAATACTTGGACAAACTTGTCCAAGTACTCGCGGAACACCCCGTTCATCAAAATCATAAATACCCCTGGGGTGTTTGTCAGTCCAAATGGTAAAATAGTAAACTCGTAATGTCCAAACCTTGTCTTAAAGGCAGTCTTAGGGACATCATCCTCTTTGATCCATAACTAGTGATATCCTGATCGCAAATCGATCTTGGAGAACAATGTCGCACCCTTCATTTGATTGAATAGATCATCAATCCTCGGCAATAGATATTGATTCTTGATCATGGCCTTGTTCAATTGATGGTAGTCAATGCAAAGCCTCCACGACCCATCCTTCTTTCATATGAAAATAACAGGTGCACCCCATGGTGACACACTAGGACGTATCAGTCCCAGGTCCAAAAATAACTTCAGTTGCATTCTTAACTCTTGTAATTCTGGGGTCGACATCCGATAAGGCATTGTCTCTATCGGTTCAGTTCCTAGTTTTAGGTCTATATTAAACTCCAATTCCCTCTCTGACGGCATCCCAAGTAACTCCTTTGAGAAGATGTCAGTAAAATCTCTTACCACCGGAAGTTATTCTAGACCTTTTGCTTCTCATTTTTCTTTTAATGCAAGGATTGCATAAAGTGTACACCCCTTGCGCATGCTCTTCCATAGCTGCAAGGAAGAGATGAAACTCAGGGAGACTCCCTAGTTCCAACCTACAATCATGCGTCTCTGCCCCTCACATCGACCAAGCTCAACCACTTCATCTTATAGTTGAGTATTGCCTCAAGCGATTCCAACCAGTCCATACTAATCACGACGTCGTAATATCCTAAGATCATGACGTACAGGTTGACCCTGGTGACAAACTCTCCTAGGTTAAGGGTACAGCCCATCAAGTTTCCTCCAACCCTCTGTTTGGCTCCCAAAGCCATGTCTACAAAGTTGAACTCATTATGTTCGACTGTCTCTACTTTAATCATTTTTAATGTGGCACTAGAATGGAACTCTCAGTAGCACCGAGATCAATCAAATACTAAGCATCTGGTCAGCAATGGTACCTGAGGTCTCAAGCACAGTCAACTGGTGCTCTTCCTGGTGGTTATTCACCATTGCATGATTCTGATGGGCCTTGCCCAAATCTACCATGGTAGTGGGTTCAACTGATTCAGATGCTCTAGTCCTCTTCACTGGGCAGTTACGATGGAAATGTGGCTCCCCACATTCCAACATACTTTCTTCAGTCTAGTAATCTTGGTACCTAAAGTAGAATCTGAATTCCAACACTAAGCCCAACACAAACTTGTTGACCTTAAGTTTCTGTGTAAAATGGCACAGAGCATATCAAAGCATCTCCAAAACGGGCCTCGTACTCAGGCATCGTGCGACTACCTCATCATAAGGCGTTGTACTCGTTCGGCTGACGCTCAACGAATTCCTTAGAAACATACCTCTCCTGGAACCATCCCTAGATCAGTTCCCAATACACGTCACTGACGGCCAGGTTCAAAAGGGGCAGGAGTGTCTTCCGCCATAAAAGAGCGCTCCCCTTCAGTGGAAAGACCAGCAGGTGGACCTTCATGCTAGAGGTTGTAAACGTGAAGTGTGAATCACACGCCTTGCTCTACAACTATGATTCGACGACACCACTGTCTTTGACACTCATGGATGCTAGAACTCATCTCTCTAGAGATCTCGGAGGATGCTAACGGTACTAGCTATTGTGCGTTTTGGACCCTCCGGGGCACCCTCTAAATGTGATCTCCACGAGGACACATTAAGGTTTTTACTTAACGCAAGGGTTAATACTCACATGTTTACTACAGTGGAAATCCTGGCGATCCACAGTCGCAGGGTTGAACCTGCTCTAATACCATATGTAACATCCCCATCGTTACGACTCCAAGCGAAGCAGAAGGTGCAATTTTTTTTTTTTGTTTCTAGGAAAGAAGGCAATGACTACATAGTTAACCGCACCTAGACGACGAACACATGCCCACCGATCAGGCGACTGACCACTAAGACTCTTTGCACTAGCACAAGAACAACAGGGTGCAACATGCAGAAATCAAGGATAGACAGAAATGACTACCCATCCCAACACAACAGCCTCAACGACCAGATAACTAGAACCTCGATGGCATGCAACCATACACAGTAATGCATTGCAACCCAAGTGCCATCAACAAACTTACAAGTTCAACAAAACCCACAATGGGGGTAAGACCCTAGCCAAGTTATCAATCGCCTTTATCCAATAGGGTGCGCAATGATCCCCTCGTCAGGAATCATGCCGTCCTCAGGCGATAGGCACAATGATAACCTTGGCGCTACAACCCTATCTATACCAAGGACTCTAGCTGAAACCAACTCACTAGGAGCCAAGATGCTAACAAGAGGACTTCACCCACAACTTAATGTTACCCTAGAAATTTAATTACCTCATCAATCCAATAATTGACGACTAGGAGATAACCACTCAAAAATATGTATATATCCTTCCATAGCAGCACAACACTTAACCAGTCAAAGGACATACAAGGAAATACATGGGTGAGTGTAGGCACTTTAAACTATCATCAATTAGGAGATTGCAAAGTCCAACACAATAATAGCTTTAACCCAGTTTGTTACTCTTCCTCTGTATCCTTTAGATTTAGAGCTTGGGTTCCCTTCAGAGAATTAGGAAGACTTGTTCTTAGTAAGTAATAAATATATATAAACCTTTCAAGGCCAAAATGTTTTGCATAGGAACTCATATGTGGAACAAAACTTATTAAGCAAGAACTTGCTACCCTCCCTACATCTCTTTTATTACTTCCTTACATCCCTTTTTAAAAATTGACAAAATAATCACAAGTAAAAGTCAAGGCTGCCTTAAAATCCACTTACGGAAATGAGAATTTAACACCTACCAAGAGGTATGTAAGTCTTCAACGCCCCACTTACATACCCATCTATGAGGAAACAAAGAAAGACCAAAATATTAATTCCTTATTTAAATATAACCATTTTATGGCATTTTGATAATTTCCCACCCTTGATACTTTTAGACTAAAATTTCCAAGTGTCACTCATTAGTTAATTTTAAAGTAAAAAAAGTTAAGGGTGACATATAAATTATATTATATAAGGAAGTCATAATTTTCTTTTTACTTCCATTATCCAAGATTTTCCCAGGGAGGAAATCCTTATACACTAAAGGAGTCATAGACCTTCTAAGATAGGGATTCGCGTACAAGGTTTAAATGCATACTCACTCTGATAGCTATGCTTTGTTATACGGTAAATCAAGGGCGGAATTACTAAATACAGGGATATAAAAACCTGAACTAAATATTCACCTCTAGCTTATGTGTATCAAAGAAATATCTAAGAAGTCACAAATAAATAACATATGGTTATCATCAAATTTTAATGAAAGTTTATTAATACATTCTTGTTGTTGTTAACATTGTTGTCTAAAGGTTAGTATTTTGTTGGTATATATAGAATAAAAAGAAACACATGCATTCCTTCAACCCTTTCTATAAGAACTGTTGTAATTACGTTGTCTACAAATAGGAACTGCCAACAGTTAAGGTCGAGTTCCTTCACCACGCAAGATGGGTAAATAACGCTTGACAGAGAAAGTTGAGCAACCCTAAATATAAACAATTTAAAACTGCAACACGCAGTGGGGCAGCAACTAAATTAGCGAGAAGGGTTGCATGAATCCCAAGGTACTGCGTAATAACCTTAAAAAGGAAAATGTAACCACTTAAGAATCCTCAATTAGAAACCTGCTCTCTCTTCAAGAAGGCTGCAATAGTCATGAACATTAAAATGAGTTGAATCAAGGGTTAGGCAACCACTCCACCGCTCCAATCGAACTGATGTTTATCAATGCCAATCCAACCATTCTCTATTCATGCCAAAATATCTACTACCAGAAAAATCGCCAGGCTTAATATCATTGTCAAGTAATTAAATAAGGAATAGCACAACCTTGTTGTCATCGCGAATGGAATAGTTGTAAGCCAACATGATTGTTGTCTAAAATAATGCGTTGATGTCTTCGCTGTCAATTACTGAATTCGATGCCATTTTCCATTATATTATCACTGTCAAGAATAACTATCAAACACATTAGTTTGTTGCCCAGATTGTTACTGTTCTTACAATGGCTGCCACATAATATACATAGAAATTGTTTCCCACTATTATATCCCGATCACGCCTTACATATTATATCTCTGTCAAACCCACATTATAGTATGGATCGCTATCATTGAATACCATATATAAAAAATGTTGTCTATAATATAGCAATTTATTGTCTAAGAAATAATGAACTTTTCCATCTACAGATATAATAATTTTTCTATCTAAAATATAACAATTTCACTGTCTATGGTATGTTTCAACTAGTTGTCAATAATATCATTTTCGCAGTCATACTAAATGTAGAGAATTGTTGTCACTAAATACTATTTCTCAGTCACTGTGTATGTATCAACTGTTTATAATAAACCAACACAGCCTACCACCTATCACTGTCAACACCGCTCACAACACATGCAACCAAAAGCACTATAATCAATATTATCCAACAACAAAATCGCAGCCAAATGTATGCAACAAATCGCAACCACACAAGAAATAATCGTTGCTATGGAGTAAGGGATATCGTTGGTAAAGGTCTATTAAAAAAAGACAGTTTGATAAATATCAGAAAATGCTCTCCCAAAATCTGACAGTCAACATTAAAATTGTCCAAGCGCAGTCAAATAAAAAGGGGTGGGGGGTAATTGCTGAATTTACAGAGGGTAAATCGCAGGAAAGTAAGATGGTGAAACACAGAGTTGATATAAAATGCGAGTATTTAAGTTGTTCATGGAGAGGGAAGACCAACAATATGCAGAGGTATTCAATTGTGAGAAGGCACAAGATAATCATTCAGCCAAGGAAAACAACGGAGGTAGACGAATGATGGGATTGTCCTTCAGTCATCATCCTCGCACAGAAAAGTAGGGCGTTGAAATCCATATCTCTTTTAACGCTAAGGCGACGACCATAGATCAGGCTCTTGGCCGACTGCTCAAGCTAGGACTGAGGAGCTAGGGATGAAAGACAAACAACCAAAATGGTCACAATCCACACCACAGGGCGGTCACGACATGCGGGGAAATGAAGGTCATGGGAAACCAATCAATCAACCATCTAGGCCATAAGGATTTTAGTCATGAATCTGGACAACCAATTACCTACCCAAAATAAACATGTAGATCCAAATCATGAATCCTACAAAAATATACCATACAAACGAAGAAAGTGTACCATTGCCTGATCGCCCACTCCGAGTGACGTACCGCACGCTCCGTGCAACTCCCGCTCACTGACCGTCAAGACTTCACTGGTACCTCCCAGCCAATGCTAGGGGTACTCTTCTTCCCCCTTAGCCCTCCAAGCCGCAAAGGGGCCACACACACACTATCCAGAGATTCGACTAGCTCCCAGCTTGCCTCGCAAGGCTGAGCTACCACTCTTCACCAAGCTGGGTATCCAACCTCCCACAAGTTAAGTCATTCAAGTAGATATTTCTGCAGTGTAACGTTACTCAAACAGAAGAAAATCCAACCTCCATCTCCTTCCTTCATTATATAGAGTTCCGTGGTTCCTTACTTTACTAAAATCTTGTTTAATTAAGTTTTTAAAATTTAATTCCTCAAAATTCCTCCCCGTACAAGTGTCACCCATCCCCTTCATTCCTCCATAAATTAATTTCTTTAATTATTAATTATCTTTATTTCCCTCACCCACCTAGATTTACTCCTAGGTGTCCCCAAATTCTCTTATAGGTTTTAATGGCTTTCCCCATTATTAAATTGCTAGTTCAGTTTAAATTAGAAAGCTCTTAAATAGTAGATACTTTACTAAGTTTGACTTTCCACTTTTTCCCTTATGTTCCCTTTTTCCCTTTTTATGTTTACCTCTTTTCCTAGTTTCCTAATATTTTGGATTTTCCCTCTTTCCTCTTTTTAATTAGAACTCAAAAAGGGAGGTGTGGAAATTAATCCTTTTTCCCTTTTCTCATTTAATTGGTATATTTTAAATTATCAAAAATAATAAAACAATTAATTCCCTTTTATTTTATTTTATTCCAACACATTTTTTTTCTTGAATAAATTAAATTTCTTACTCCCTCCGTGTTACAAGATTTAATGAAGATCATACTCTGTATTTATTTTGTTTTTAATTTAATTTTATCTATAATTTTATTTTTTAATAAAAAGGATAAAATTTTACCACTAGCATGATTTAGACCTAGACCTTAATTTTCATGATGGGCGACATTTTATTAGGGAAAATGTTTTTAAAAATTCTTATCACATTGTTCATCGTAAGGTTGTCTAGGTTCATTCATTTATCAAAACAACGCAACGTGCCCTTCAGGACGCACTAGGTGCTCCAAGTGTGCCCTTTCCTCATCTGTTTCCTTGTGCGACGTTCCCTTCAAGACGCACTACGTGCTCCAAGGGTGCCACTCGCCTCTTTCCATTTTTATTGCGCGATGTGGCCTTCAGGATGCACCATGTACTCCAAGGGTGTCACTTGCCTCTTCACTGACTTGGTTGACATCAGAAACCCCTGGAGTCAATATTCCGCCAGGTGAACTTGTGGGAGACTAAGGGCCTCTAAGGAATAAGGCTCTTGCCTTATTGCGCGCCCCTTAGAATCGTTGTGAGCGACTGTCGTAGTCTTCCTTCATAGCATCGTGGGTCCTCTCGAACTAGGTAATTGTCAACCTACAGTTCGAGCCATGGCGGGAGTGCTAGTAGGTTGTGGCAGGGCTGTTGTCCACACCTCTCCCTCAACATCTCTAGTAGTCGTGCGTGACCCCTTTACTCCACATGTGAGTCTGGTCGACAAGCTATTGTCAGCCTGCATCATCAAAAAATCATGTTAGAATATATCCATATCATATCATATAATTAGATGTACTAATATCACAGTAATACAATCAAACCCTAATGTTACACTCCCTGACTCGATCTGGAGTCCAAGGGTTCCATCAATGTCTCTGCATCATCGAGGTCCAAAATCCTGCATACTCAGTAAAACCGAGTCAATAACACCTGTCTATGTCAATGCAGTAAAACAACATGTCATCAACCCATAACGCCTCATAATCAAAATCAAGTGTTTTAATAGCATAATTATCTAGGTCACTTGCGAGCAAGTGTCCTCAAAGAATAAGTTCGCTCAGTGCGCTAGAGAAGGATGTTACAAAGGTTTTGCGTAATAGGAAGGCATTGATTATGTGGAAAATTTTTCTCCTACAGCTAAATGGAACACCATCTGATTAACACTTTCATTGGTCGGTCAGAAAGGTTGGAAAGTTTATCAAATGGATGTGAAAACTGATTTTCTCAACGGATACTTATAGGAAAATGTATATATGAAACAACCACTAGGTTTTGAAATTGAAGGGAAGGAACATAAAGTATGCAAATTAATCAAGGATTTATGTGGGTTAAAACAAGCTTCTCGTGCTTGGTATACCAAAATGGATGAATACCTTAGGAAAGTTGGTTTTCAATGAAGTGAATCTGATGATACTTTGCATATACATCAACATGGTCCATATCTGGTGATTCTTGTTATTTATGTAGATGATTTGATCATTACTTGAAATAATGATGATCATATTGCACATGTGAAAAAGGAGTTACATGCAGTTTTTAAGATGACGGATTTGGGACTACTTCACTACTATCTTGGAATTGAAGTATTCCAACGTCCACATCATATTTTCATTTCACAGAGTAAGTATGCAGCAAAAATTCTTTAGCGATTTGGAATGCAGGATTTCAAACCATCTCTTACCTCGATGGACCAACACTTGAAACTTTCAAAATTTGAAGGGGGGGAATGGTAGACAACACTACTTATAGACAGTTAATTGGAAGCTTGATTTATTTGACAAACACTCGACCGGATCTATCTTATGTAGTCAGTATTATTTCATGCTTTATGCAGCAACCATGGGACAATCACTGGAATGCAGCCAAAAGAGTTCTTCAATATATCCAAGGAACAAAATATTTTTGTCTTCTTTACAAAAAGACTAAAAATTTTGTACTTGGTGGATTTTCAGATGCCGAATTTGCTGGAAGTATTGATGATTGAGAATCAACATCAGGTTATTTAATGGACATGGGTTCAAAAACACTGTCTTGGAGTTGTAAGAATCAAGCTACAATGGCCAATTCTTCAGTAGAAGCAGAATACATCTCAGCATGGGAAGCAACATGTGAAATTGTTTGGTTACACAGAGTTTTGTAGGACTTGGGAATTTCTCAAGAAGAAGCTACATCATTATTCATCGACAGCCAGTCAACAATTAATCTTGCCAAGAATTCAGTTTTTCATTCAAAGACAAAGCATGTGGACACCAAGTATCATCATATCAGATCTCTCATTGCAAAGGATGTCACCAAGCCAATTTATTGTCCTTCATAAGATTAGATCTCCGACATTTTCACGAAACCTCTTGGAAGAATAAAATTTACTAAGTTTAGGGATGAACTTGGTATCTGTTGTAATGTATATTTGGATCATAGGGGGTAATGTTAGATGATCCAAAATACAAATATCATAGTTTAAAAAGTTAGGATAAAATAATTATTAATTTAGAATATTAAATTAATAATCTAGAATATTTTATTAATAAATGGAGACATTTAGAAATAGAATATTGTTGTGAAATATATCACTCTAGAAAGCTGTTGTATCCTAGGCTCTAAATTAGGAGTATAGTTAGAAAATTGTTAAAATAGCATTTAATGTAAATGGACACTTGTTTATTTAATAAGTGATCCATAACTAAATTTTTCTAGGACATTTAGCTTATATATAGCTCATTGCAAGAGTGTTGGTGTGTTAGTGTGTAAACTCTTGCAAATTCTCATATGTAATTTCTTTTCCTATTTAATAAAATTGTGTGTCTGAGGACACTTCTGCCATTAACCCCTTTGATAAAAAAAAAATTAGGATTATAATCCTTTGGGAAGAACTTTATTCAATGGTATGACTGTGTTATTTTTCTGAGTTAATGTCAAAACACTTGATCTATCTCTTAATTGTTTTTATTAACTATCTGAGTTATCGTTTCCCTGATATAAATTTATAATGATGCAAAGATAATTGCTCCGCCCAACGAGTCTCCATTGTTGGGAGCCAGATATTCATGTCATTTTCATCGATATTTAAAACATAGTTTTAATGTAATAAAAAATTTTAATGGTTGCCTCTTTGTATCTATGAATACTTCAATTATGATTTATGGTTTGAAAAATCACTTGATTGGTTGTGTGTTTTTTAGTGCATTTCTTTCAATAAATATCTCGTTTATTATTGTTTCAATTTCATGATTGTTTAATCATGAAACTGAAACAAGCTTGGTCTGAACACATCATACAAATTCTAAATATTCTCTATGTGAAATTGGATGAGTACCTAAAAACACCCAATGATCTTAAGAACCTTAGAGGGTATTGAGATTATCGTTTTTTCAATGGTTTCTTTACCATTAGCATATGCGTTGATCACCTTTGGGGTATGCCTTAGTCATTTTATACATTTGGAGTTTTGATTATTACATATCACCTCCATGATCATTCAAGAAACTAAAAATTTGATATAACTTGAAATATGAATGGTATCCCATATTGTTATATCGTAGTCTAATCATTGTTTTACAGGACAGTCAGCCATGCTCTGAAACAATTACTCCCTTGTCCTAATGACTTAAGCTCACACTCATTTCCTAGGTGGCGGTGCTTTTTTTTTTGGTTAGGTTGTCAATGGAGGAGGTGGTTTTCAATTACATATGTCCTTTGGGTCAACACTCACTCAACAATTTGAGTGGCAGCTATGGTGGATTTCTCCTGAAGCCTTTGTTATAGGGTCACCTCCGAAAATGTAGAGCGTATCCTTCATATCGGGTGGTTTCAAACATACACCCCTATTCACTACTCTCACTGGTATATGGTGACCAAACCCATGGAAGATATGGTAAGGATAGAGTCGAATGGTTCATAGGCCTTGCTCTCCCATGATGATGTTGTGGATGATCTTGCAGTTTTTGGGTGGGTTAAGTTCATACAATCATTCGAGGGCTTTAACATCAAAGTCACTCAGGATTTTTCTGAAACCTTCGACAGTACTAAGGCAAAGATAGACGATTTAAAGTTGGAAGTTAGTGAGGATTCAATTGCAGAAGCCATGAGATTGTCCTGAGAAGGAAATCGTTGGTTCAAGAATCTCCAATTCGAAGGTATCCCTTGGCACCTACTACTGGTTTCCAAGAGGTCGCGCTACAATGAAAAATTTACACCAATAGTTTTGTTTAAACCTCGATGGCACGATTTGTTGTTAATAATCAAGAAATTCATCACCTGTGATAGGCGATATGGACTTGTTTTCCTATTTCATATTCGGTTGTTAATGGTTTTCTTAAGGTTTGGTTTAAACATGTCATTCTACCTGCTTACAATCCTTCAAAAAATGGATAGATTTTACCAAAGGCAAAACCTTAATGCACAGTCCAACTTATTTCATCATGGCCTGAATGTAATCTTGGTCATTTCAAAATTTTTAAAGGTTGTGGATAACTAGCAAGATTTCATGGATAGGAATGGTTTTTCTCCACTCACACCTGAAACCGTTATCAACTCACCCATTCATTTTGATGAGCCCACCAGCCCTTGCCCATCGACTCATTCTCTGAGAAACCTTCATGTCGAATTGAAAGAAAACCCCATGTCACTTATCAAAACCCTTGTTGATTTTCATAAATCGCCCAGAGGCACACACCAGAGGCACAATTTTGTTCCTAAAAAATCTATAGAAGATGTGTTGGGTAAATTGAAGAACAAGGTCCTTGTTATTCCTAATCCCAGACAAGATGTGGTTGATTTAAATGAAATTAAAACTAAGAAACATGGCAGAATTAAAAAACAAAGGGTTCCAAATATTGATTTCAATAACAAAAGATCTGGCTTAATCCTTTCCAGAATGGTCAGGAATCGACATCAAAATCGTGACAAACATATCCCTATTATTGATGTCGAAGACCGGGTTTCTGATGATGATGCCAGCGCTGATGTACCCCAATATGATTTCATGTCCTATTTGCCTCCTTTTTTAAAAGAACAAGAAGATTTCTCAGTTATTCAGTATGATCTCAAAAGGATCATGGAACAAGGTAAATCTCCCACTATAGATCAGACTCATCAATTACCAAATCTAGAACCGATGTATTGTGAGAGTTGTTTTGACTGGATCGAAAGATACTATCGAGACATTCCTTACCTACAGGCACAGTTGAATCAAGTGATCACTCAGAACTCAATTCTTGAAAGGGAAAATGATGATCTCAAATCTTTCATTCGATCGAATTCACACAGAGCCAACAAGCGTTTCAAGAGATCAGGAAATGTGGTTATTAAAAACTCCACCAATTTCAATGTTGTTATAAACTCAGATTTGTTTGATGTTTCTCTTTCAAATTTCTAATTGGTAAATAGTTTTCTTGTAATTCACGATTTGATTTTGTTTGGATAATAAATAAATTCGTTTTGATTTTGTTTTTATTTAGACCAGTTACAGAATCAAAGATTTTGTAGCTTGTCTTTTAAATTATTTATTTGATTATTTTCTAATTTAGATTTCTTTTTTTGTCTCAAGTGGACAATAGGTCAATGTGAAACGATTAATGGAATGAGTCAAAATTTGGGCATATAATGGACTTGTAATTTTCGTTTTTTGAAAAACAATGTTTTGATGATGTAGCTATTTTGGATTGTAAGATTTCAAAAAAATTATCTTTTTGCTTATTTTGTTTTAGTAAAAGATTATTAAAAAAGGTCTTTCTCTATCTTGCATGATATGAAGAGAAGATTAGGAACTTGTTTAAATAGCACTGCTTGCCAAGTGATATCGACAATTCCTCCTGGACCATATGATGGACTTATTTTTTTGAAAACATATGGGATACAATTTACTCTTTAGCTTTCTTCCTTTTGTAGACTGTGCAATGTTATCATTGTTTCTCATGTAATTTTTGGATGTGAAATTTTATTTGTGTCGAACTAGCTTTAGTCTATTCTGCATATAACATTTCATGTTATGTTTTTCTTTTCGTGGTTCATTATATTTTGGTTCTATTGATATCTCTGACTGATCATCTATCCAAGCATTTTCAGTTTACATCTAATTTTAGGTAGCTGGTAATACCATTTGATGATATTTGGAGTTTCTTTCATTTTCAGTTATTTGACATTTCAAAGTCACATGAGATAAAATAATTTGTCTTTCTGTCATCTTAGACTTGTTCTAGAATATAAAAGACTTATTTGAGTTTTTTTAGGAAGTATTATTCTTTCTTTTGTCATAGATTTATACTTGACACGGGTTAAGTGGATCTTATACAAATACTGAGAGACGAATGTAGCTTAGTACTACTAATCAATGTAAGGTTAGTTAGTTTATTATTTATTTAAATTTTTTATTTGTGAATGAATAATGATTGCATAATTCAAACATTATGTGCTTTATCCATTATCGTTATATCGTTTTCAATATTGTTCACTCATTTTGTATTAGTTTTTTAGTTACAGTACTAGAATAGTTTTTTTTTTTTTTCATCTTGTTTTGAATCATTAGTTGAAAATAATTATTTTCACAAGGCTTTACTTAAACCTTGTAATTGTATATATCTTTTGTGTATAATACTATCGTTAGATAAGCAATTGTAATTAATGTGTCGATTAATAGAATTGTACCTTTAGTTAGTTCACATCTTTTAGTTATGTTAGAATCCTAGTTGGATAACACAGCCATAAAACCCACCAGGGTAGATCATTCTAAACAACTTGAGTTAAATAGACAACCTCAGTTCAGACCTTCCATTCTCATTGATGGTGTGTCATAAACGCCCGTCAACAATAGGCCAAGATCATTCTAATTTCTTCCATTTTTTCAACATGAGAAAATTTTTCTTCAGAATATATTCCGTCAACTTGAGCATATCCATTGCATACTAACCTTGCTTTGTTTTTGGTTACATGTCCATCTTCTTCTAGTTTGTTTCTAAATACCCATTTTGTACCAGTCAAGTTTTTGTCCTTAGGTATTGGAACTAGTTCCCATGTCTTGTTCTTCTCTATTTGATTAATTTCTTCTCTCATATCCTTGATCCAATTTTCATAATTGTTGGCTTCCTCAAATGATCTGAAAATGAAAAGGATTGAGTCCCTTTAAAATTGCAAAGATAATTTGTATGTGCTTGGGCAATAGGATCAAGTTACAAACACATAAAACTTAATGAGTTTTTAATTAATAATGAGTAGCATAAACAGACATAAATACCATCAAAATAATCACATTCACACATCAAAATGATAAAGGAGTTCACCCATCTCTTGGGATACATCTCCTAGTCCAACTTCCAATGCATCTTTTTCAATAATGATAAAAGTTTAAAAATCAATGCTTTACAATGCTCAAAATGAAAAATAGATAGCTTCAATGGCTCTAGAATGTCCAAAAACCCTAGTTGGGCTCTTCCTGCACCTGGTTTGGCCAAAAATTGAGTAGAAATCACTTCCTGGAAGTTTCTGCCAATTCCTTGTTGTCTCTGCTCACCAAAACACACATGTGTGTGACCAAGATAGTTCACGGGAATTTTCCATGCCAAAACCTCATCACCATTCCCATTTTGAAAAATGTGGTATTCTATTGAACAATTAGCGTGCTAGGCGCCTTAGCCATCAAAGGTCTTGGTCACATGGCTGCCATGTGATCACGTCCTAGAATCAAGTCTGGATCCATTGGAAACTATTGGAACTCCACACAAATAGGTCATATGGAAAATTTCGAGTCCAAGGGATAACCATTTGGAGAGACCCCACACTTTGGTGGTTATATGGAAAAGTTTAAGGTTAAACTTAAATATTTATGTAATAGTTTAAGGTTAAGTATCAAATGGAAGGCAAGCTGGTATCCCGACCTGCGTGGAGAATCAACCCTTTGTGGAGGTCCCGGGTTCGACCCCTACGGACTCCACAAAATTTTAAACACTGGAGGGGCGCCACATCACAACCCATGACTGGGCCACATGGCACCATACTATTCGTCACCCTGAATGCCATGTGTCCAAACCAGATTGGTCCATGTATGATCCTGCTAGATCACTTGCCCAATCACCTTACCCTGCAGTTCTCCATGTCACCGTGCCATGTGTCAATATGGTCTGCACAATCAACAGTACATATTGTACGGACTGCAAAAACATTTCTTATTTGGAAAAGTGGAAAGAACCAATATCTCTTGCATACAATGTTAGTTTGAACCCATTCAAGTTGTGTTGGGATTGTGACGACGAGGCCTATGCACGAGTCTGTTTTCAAGCAATTCTAAGGACTTTGAGTTTTGAGTATATTTTGATCCCCTAGATCATCAAAGATGCTTGGTTTCAACCATGGATACTAATGCTATATGTATTTGTTTTGGTGTATGTGTTGGTTTGCTTCTTCAGGTTTATATTCCTACATTTGTATCCCCATAATTTGTTCCAGTGGATGATTCTTCCGACACCAAAATTTAGGTGTCTTAGAAGGTGTCTAGAGATCTTGTTGATTGTCTTCTATTTCTTCTTGATCTGCTTTTGGTTGCTTCTCTTCTAGTTCCTCTTCTTCTTCTACTTCTTCTTATTTTAGTTCTTCTTCTGCTTCCTTCTCTTTTGAATTTATTCTTTATTCTATGGTCTTTAGCACATTTGTTTCATAAATATTTACATTGATTCTTTCAACTAATTTGTTGACTCTTAGGTTGTAGCATTTGTGTGCCTTGATTTTTCTTGAGTATCCAACCAATATTCCTTCATCAACTTGAGAATCAAATTTTCCAATCTTATTATATTCTCTTTTTATGTAACATTTTCTTCCAAACACTCAAAAGTTCTTGACGTTAATCAGTATTCCATTCCATAGTTCATATGGAGTCTTTTCATTGTTACTTCTAAGAATTCCTTTGTTCAAGATATAAACAATTGTATGTTCTTCTTGTACCCAAAATATATCACCCAACTTGGAATATTTCAACATGGTTATGGCCATTTCCTATACAGTTCTTCTTTTCAATGACTCCATTTTGATGAGTTGTCCTAGCTATTGCGAATTGTCTTTTTATTCCATGTTCTTCACAAAAATACCTGAATTATTTTGATGTGAAATCAGCTCCATTGTATGATATCAAGTACTTGATATTCAAATTAGTCTCATTTTCAACCATCTGTTTGAATATCCTGAAACATTCAAATTCCTCTGACATTTTCTTCAAAAAACAAATTCTAGTCATTCTTGTATAATCATCAATAAGTAGCTTGAAGTGTTGTTTTCAATTCAACCATTTTGTTCTCATTGGGACACTGTCACAACCCCTTCTTCAAGACTACAAGTGAGCATAAGTGCAACTGTTTTTTTTGTTATTAGGCAAGAAGGTGATGATGACAACAGTTAACCACACAAATGACGATGAACGCAAGCACATAGTCCAGGCAATGGGAAACTATGACTCCACACTCTGGCGCAAGAGAAACTGGGTGAAATGTGCATAGAACAACAAGGAGAAAAAAAAAGACTACCTGCCCGACGCAAACATGACCATGCCTACAAGCTAAGGGACAACATCCCCATCCCAACACAACGACCTTGTTGAACAAGACTAGAATCTCAAGGCGCACAAACCAAATGCATGAAGGTGTTCAACCCATGTGCCAAATGCTAACTTACAACACTCACATGGAAGGTACCAACTTCGGCCAAGTTATCATTCACCGCTATCTAATAGGGCGCACCATGATCCCCTCATCAGGAATCATGTCGTCCCCAGATGAGAGGCACGACAATAACCCTGGTGCAAACATATTCTATCTAGACTAAAGAATCAAGACCAACCCACGTGCTAGGAGATCGAAATAGCTGACAAAAGACTACACCCACACCCAAACAACAGATCGACAAGACGCAAGATGACATTGTTCAAAGGAAGTTCTAGTCAAGGCATGACTTCACCAATAACCCGATCAATCATCAAGTCTAAGCTAGTTAATAATTATAGTCTATTTTAATCATTTATTACAAATCTAACTTAGCATGTCTAAATTACAATTTATCATTAATGTACAATCTAATTTAACCTTAATACAAATCAATTTGAGCAATTCTAAATTACAATTTGTCATCAAGGTACCATCTAATTTAACATTAAATGCTCATCAAATTAAGAAAGTCTAAACTTCAAATTGGTTAATAATTAAACATCTAATTAACATTAATGCAATTTGATTTAGCAAGTCTAAACTTCAATCACTAATTTAGCAATTACCAAAATAAGACAATCATTAAAATATCAAGGTATAATGCTATCCTCGTACACTATTATCAAAATGACCAACATGCAGTCTAGCAATATTACTACCTATTTTTATGAAGGTGCAAGTGTACCAACAATCGTTGGCTCAAATTTTGCTGGGGAAAATCAACATTTTCTCAAATGAGATTGTAGTACCCTACAAACTTGTTGTCCAAATTTACTAAATTTATCCGCCAGACTAAACAATTGAGGTGTTTTCATATCATCTAATGCTAAATTCGTTGCCATCAAACACATAATCAAAAGTTGGCTATCTAAATACAGGAAGTATATCGTTGTCTAAATAAGATATTGTTTTTAAGTGAAATCAAATACAAGAAACTTGACTGGAAACATTGATACTGTTCATTGTCTAAATAAGGATTTAATAATAAAAAAATAGTTGTCTAGCTAACTCGCTATCATGTAAATTAACTGTTGTAAAAAAATCGGGATTATTGTCCATGGCATGTTTCACTACCCAAACCAATGCTACCTATAATTAAATCATTTTCCAAAGTTATCATCAAACATAGCCATGCATACTCTCAAATCGCAGAGGTAGTTAATATCCAGAAGGTAATTAAGTTGGGTTCCCCTTTAAAGGAAAATGCAACTTAAAACCCAATGTTGAATGTCAAATTTCGACTATAAGTAAATGAAAAATCACAGTCAAAGGGGGTAAAAACGCAGTCTTATCAACAACAAATGCAATCGGAAAATCACTAGGTAACAATATAACCAGTGATGAAAACGTCTTCAACACAAAACGCAGAGCAAAAATAACCAGCAAGGAAAACACATTCATTAAATACAACGCAGAGCTAAATTCATGTTTGAGGGTGTGGAACGTCGGGGTGGAAATAATGGCAACGAATGACCATATAAAGAATAATTTGAGGTGAAATAAAAACTGGAATTTTCATGCAAATCCACCGCCCATCCATCAAGCATACACCAAAACGATTTCGGTATGTAATGAAGGAAACGTCGGCATAAGTATACAGTGCAGGCAGATAAAAACTAGCAGACTTAATCATAAGAATGAGTGTCAGCATAACAACAAATGTAGGCATAAAAATATGGCTATCCATGAAAAGGAAATCCTTAAGAATGAATCGTTGCCCATAGTGAACTACGTGGTTGTTCAATAAAGCTATCAATCCACACACAACAATCCAAAATGTAGAGAACATTGCTATCATTAAAACAAACACAGAGTGAAGTTGCAGGGAGGTATCACTATGCAAATTTAAGTTATCCAGCAATAAGTAAGGCACAGAGTTAAATTCGTCTAGCAACTTATATGAAAACACAGATTTAAATGTAATCGACGATATTTAAAAAACACAGAGTTAAATTGATCCAACAACTTATATAAAAACACAGAGTTAAATCGTAGAGTAAAGGCAGACCAAAAGTAAAAAAAAACACACAATAAATCACCAGGAGAAGCATTAGAACTCAGGCTTGAATGATTACCAGGGAGGGTATTAAACGTAGGGATCAACGCAAGGGTCATAAGCGGTTCGATGCGGGAAGAAAAACCAACACAGGCGCAAGACAGTTACTCAACCAGGAGCAATCAACAGGGTTAGAAGGCTGGGCAGAAACATCCTTCGCTCATCATCCACACACAGAAAGTAGGGCGTTTGGATCTATAAGTCTATTAACACCGAAGTGATGACCGTCGATCCGACTCATGGCCAACTTCTCAGGCGTGGAATGATGAGATAGGGATGAAGCCGAAGAAAAAGTGCAAACTCATCACAAAGAAATAAAACCATAGGACGATCACAACATGCAGGGACTCGAAATCCAAGGGAATCAATCAACAATGAGATTAAGGGTATGGGGGAAATTTATTTATCAATCAAAATGCTACGTCAATCATTTTTCTTACCTAATTAAATATACATAACTAAAAGCGTAAAGTATACTAATAATCTACCATGCAAAAATAAAGAAAGTGTACTGTAACTCAAGTCGCCCGCTCTAAGTTGTTGTCCTGCGTGCTCTGTGCAGCTCCTACTTGCCGACCGATGAGACTTCACCAGTACCTCCCAGCCAACACTATGGGTACTCTTATTCCCCCTTATCCCCCCAATCCGCAAAGGGGCCACACACACTAAACCAAAGAGCAAGTAGCTTTAAGCTCGCCTCGCAAGGCCGAGCTACCACTCCTCACCGAGATGGGTATCCCAACTCCCACAAGCTAAGTCAGTCAAGTCTAAAATTTTGTAGCATAGCATTACGCATAACAAAAGAGATCCATCATCCTTATCCTCCCTCCATTATGTAGAGTTTTGAAGTCCTTTACTTTCCCAAATTCCCATTTAATTTATTTTTCAACAATTTAATTCATAAAATCCTCCCCGTACATGTGTCACCCATCCCCTTCATTTCACCATAAATTAATTTCATTAATCAATTAATTACTCCTATTTTCATCACCCACCTAAAGGCACTCCTAGATCGCCCCTAGGTGTCCCCATATTCCCTTGCAAGTTTTAATGACATTCCCCCTTACTAATTTACTAGTTGAGTTTAATTTAGAAAGTTCTTAAATGCTAGATACCTTACTAAGTTAGACTTTCTTCTTTTTCCTTATGTTTCCCCTTTCTTTTTATGTTTCCCTCTTTTTTCTTGTTTCCTAATTATTTTAGATTTCCCTCTTTCCCTTTTTATTTAAAACTCGAATTGGCAAGTGTAGAAAATTAACTTTTTCCCCTTTTTCCTTTTTAAGTAATAAATTTTAATTAGCATAAGTGACAAAACAATTATTTCCCCTTTTTAAATTTGATCCCCAAAAATATTTTTATAAATTAAATGAATTACTTACCCCCTTCTCATCACATGATTAATGATGATTATCATTATTATTTATTTATTTTCATTTTTATTTTTATATAAATAGATAAAAAAAATTTATCACAAGTATCACTTAGACCTAGAATTTATTTTCCTACATTGGGCGACATTTTATTAGGGGAAATGTTTTAAATCTTTCTTATCACGTTATTCTTCCTAAGGCCATATAGGTTTATCCATTTATTAATTAACAACGTGACGTGCCCTTTCGGATGCACTAGGTTCTCCAAGGGTGCCACTCCCCTCAACCTGTTTCCCTTGCACTATGTGCCCTTCAGGATGCATTATGTGATCCAAGGGTGCCACTCACCTCTTTCCATTTTTCTTGCACGACGTGCCCTTCAGGATGCACTACATGCTCCAATGGTGCCACTAGCCTCTTGACTGACTTGGTAGACATCAAAAACACGTGGATTCAATGCTCCACCAGGTGATCTTGTGGGAGACTAAGGGCCTCTAAGGAATAATTCCCCTGCCTTATTTGACTCCCCTTAGAATCATCGTGAACGACTGTCGCAGTCGGCCCTCATGACATCATGGGTCTTCTTGAACTAAGTAATCGTTAACCTACAGTTCGAGCCACGACGAGAGTACTAGTAGGTTGTGGTAAGGCTGTTGTCCACACGTCTCCCTCAACATCTTTGGTAGTCATGCGTGACCCCTCTACTCCACATGTGAGTCTAGTCGGCAAGCTATCGTCAGCCTGCATCATCAACAAATCATGTAAGATATAGTATCCTTAATCATATCATCTAATCAGATGCACAAATTTCATATATACAACAATAAACCCCCAATAGACCACTCCCTGACTCGATCTGAAGTCCAAGGGGTTTCATCGATGCCTCTGCATCCTCAAGGCCCAAAATCCTACACACTCAAGAAAACTGATTCAATAGCACTTGTCTATGTCAATACAACAAAATAACATGTCATCAATTCATAGCGCCTCATAATCATAATCAAATGCCCAATAGTATAATAATTTGGATCACTTGCAAGAAAGTGTCCTCAAAGAATAAGTTCACTCAGTGCGCACAAGAGAGGGATGTTACATACACATAGATCGGTGTGTAGAATCTCCAATGATTTTTTTGTAGAGTATTCCTTTGTGTCGAACTCGGTTCTTGTTTGTTTTCCATCTTGACAATGCTTGCACATAGTGTTTGGTGGCTTTGAAATTTCAGGCATTTCTCTTACCACTTCTTTACTATTGATTTTGATAAGATTGTCAAAGTGAACATGGCCCATTCTTCTATGCCAAATCCAACTTTCATCTTCCCTTCCAAAGCAACATATTTCCTTTCCAATCTCATTTAAGATGTATATGTTTTTTGGAGTCCTTATTGTTTTTTCCACCAATCTTCCTAATCCTTCTTTCTCGATATCACATTTCTTTGAGTTGAATAGAAGTGTGTTTCCCTGGTCACACATTTGACTCACACTTAGTATATTATGCTTCATATTTTCGACAAGTAGGGCATTTACTTCCAAGATTGATTGTGCCCTTTCCTATAATTTTGGATGAGTTATCATTGCCAAACGAAACTGATCCAACTTGTTCTTTCTTTAGAATTACAAATCTCCCCTTATCCCCTGTCATGTGCTTTGAACAACCACTTCCAATGTACTAGTCACTTTTTCTTCTTTGGGCTTGTAGAGAAATCAAACATTCTTCAAATTTTAGTTTATCCTACTTCCTTTTCCATATCCTTGATGGTTATTTTACATTAATTTTTAAATCCTTCTTGAGTTCCCTTGGAGGGAAAATTAACCTGCAAAATTTGGCAACATGTCCCAAATTGTTGCACTTGTAGCATTTTACTTCATTATTTTTTTAGCCAAAACTGTTATATTTTTTGTTATAAACTTCATGAGGTTTTCTGAGATAATATTCCTAGAGTATCCTCCATAGTTTCTTTTGTTCTTAGCATGGGATCTAGAATTTATCACCTTGTGCCCAAAATTGTTGCAGGAATAACATTATCCAAGAAAGGTATATTCTAGGTGGTGCAACTCTTTTGCAATCTTCTTCTTGAGTCCTCTCCATTGTTTTTGTTGATTCCACATTCCTCTGATTGGATGATATTCTTATTGAATGATCTCCATTTCCTGAATATTATCCTTTGAAGGCTTTCATTCTTCCTTCTCTATGGGACCTATGCCGAATTTTTTATAACTCTTTTGTTTTACTTCATTTTCTGTCATTATGGTGCTTGAACCCTTCTCAATATGAGTTTGTTTGTATCCTAGTCCATATTTTTCATATCATGGCCTTTAACTATTGATGATTTCATACAAAATTTTAGTATTGTTGCCAAATTTCTATTGGACGTCCTTCTTTTGAAGTTCCTTTCTTAGTGATACTATTTTAGCTTCCAAATATTCATTTATTTAATCATTTTCTTCCAACTATTTCTTGAGTGTTTCTTCAATCACTTTGGATTCTTCTAGATGAACCTTTAGATTTATGATAATCTGCCAGATTTCTTCATAATTTTTGTTAGGGTTTTGAGAGCCCTCCTTTAGCTTGATCAATTCTTCCTTGAGGTACTTGTTTTTCCTCCCTTCCCTCTTTAGATCATTTAAGGAAATGAGTAGTTATGCCTCAAGATCCACTTCACCTTCTTCATAATATTCTTTTTCATTTTCAAGGGTTCCTTTCTGAGTTTCCATTGCCATAAAGAGCATTCTTTTTTAGTCACTGTCACTATCTTTATCCTCATCATATGAGGAATTATATTCTCTTGAGTAGATACTTTTCTTGAATACTTTTCTTGTCTCCTTTCTGATACTTCTTTTATTTATTGGGATCTTATTCTCCATCACTATCTAAATTTTTAGCATAAGGACATTTCAAAGAAAAATGACCAATTTTACCACAATTAAAGCACTTTAAGGGAAGCTTATCTTTGTACTTTACAGTTCCTTTCTTCAACCTCCTCATGAAGTTGGTTATTTCTTCATCTTCATCTATATCATCGTTGCAGTTGAAGCTTGACTTTGACTTTTGATTATTCTTTCTTGTCTTCTTGGATGATTTGAAATATGATTCCTTCTTGGATGGATTATCCTATTCTGTTATCATATCATAAGTTGTAAGTATTCCATGTACCTTTTCCATGCTCAACGTAGAAATATATTCTCTTTCTTCTATGGATGAAATATTAGGATCAAATCTCATTGGAAGAAACCTTAGTACCTTTTGAACAAGTATTGAACCTTTAATTTATTCTCCTAATCCTTTAACAATGTTCACTATTTCATAAAATCACATAAAAAAAGTTTCAATATCTTCATCTTCGTTCTTTTTCAGTTTTTCAAATTGACCTCTACAAGTTTGAAGCTTAGATCCCTTGGATTTGACACGCTCTTCGTAAACATTTTGAATTTTTTCCCAAATTTCCTTTGCAGATTCGCAATGCATAAAATTAACATATATTGAATTAATCAAGCCACTCATAATAGAATTCATAGCCTTTGAATTGTTTCCACAAAATTTATTTTCATCTTTATTTTTTGGGGGGGAGGCATGTTCCTTGTATTTGTTTACTATTGTGTTCCATACATAAAATCCCCGTGCTTGCAAAATTGTTTTCATCCTTATGCTCCATAATGCATAGTTCTCACCATCAAACATTGGAATTCCATTCTTAGTTCAATCCATGATATACCTTCCAGTGGTTAGAATATTTATGAAGGACATACTCTGATACCAATTTTTGGAATATTCAATAGTACTGAGAGGGGGGTTGAATCAATATTAGGCATTTTTTACCATTTTTAACCACAACATGTAAAAATTAAGTTATCAACAATTTATCACTTATGATTTCATTAAACATATAATAGACGTATAACCACAGATACACAATACACAAGAGTTTTACATGGAAACCTAAATGGCAGAAATCCACATAGTGCTTTTTAATGTATTAGAATATTACATCCACTGGAAGAACCAACTTCCAAAAATTCTCCAGCACCAACTGGAAGGAGGCACCAACTCCCTAGTTTACGGGATCCAACCTGAAGGAAGTTACAACTCCATAAATTGTCCATCTTCAACTAGAAGGATGCTCCAACCCATTTTCCTTACCCCTTCTTTCCTCCCTTAAATATAAATAAGAGATTTAAGTTGTCATTGATACTAATACATCATCATAATCAAAACTGGTTCAACCCCAATACCCATATAAATATTATGCAAAGATATGCAAAATGTCCCCCAACTTATATTCCCAAAATCACAAATATATGCCTCAAGCATGTACAAAAACATCCAATATGTGTCTCAAAAACATAGAAAAACATACCTTTCATCATGTGAAAACCCTAGTGTATGAGATCTCATATCATCAAACCTTCTTCAACTTCAACATCATGAAAGGAACATCTTCTTAAAACCCTTCCTCAACCTTGCAAGATTGGACTGGGAAACGAGTGAGGCCTAGGATGACGATTCTTGAAAAAACAACGGGGTCCTCATGTCACACCCTATACTTGAGCCATGGGGGTCACCTAAAATAGGGTTTCTAGAAATCCCTTTTGACATATGTAGCTCTGAGAACTCCCTCCTTTGCATAACTCTGCTACTTCACTTGTGATAAGAGATCACAAGATTCTTTGATAAAAATGAGAGTCTCTTGATGGGTATTTATATTCTTCCAAGTACCTCCTTTACTTGTCTTTAGGGTCGACCTATAATTTCTTGTTTACTACCATTTTTATCCTTTACTTGATTTTTGGGCTCACTTATTACTTCTTGTTTGCAATCTTTTAGGGGAAAATTTTACACGATCATCTTTAAGAGGGAATATCTACTCAACCGTGAGGAACCACGTGGCATGCCACCTACTGTTTGAAACAAATTGATAAGGAATAAAAATCCATGGAGGTTTTTCATGCACTTGCAATTTCCTTCATACTCCTTTTCTTCAATCAACTCTGGGCTCCATGACCACACCTCTGGGTATTTCTAACCATATTTTCAAGGCTTCTTGACCATACATTGTAAATTATTTTCTTAACAACTACAAATTCTTGTATGATTCTTCAAAGTGTCTTCCCATGAGGGCCATGCTTAGTGATATGCCATAAGGGGGCCACTTTAGAGACTCCTTCAAATAAACCCATCACTTCTAGGGAGTTCTGGAACTGCTTCAAGGCTTCTTCTAGGGTTGACATCAATGACAACCAATTTTCCAATAGTCAGTGCCTAGAAAGTTGGTGCTTGCATATTGTAGGTGGGTTCTTAAAGTGAGTATTAGTTTCCTCATCCTCATAACAGGTTGGTGTATAGAAATTTGGTGCTTGTATATTGTAAGTGGGTGCTTACAGTGAGGATTGATGTCCTCATATTCTCAATAGGTTGGTGCCTGTCAAGTTGGTTCTTAAAGAGTTGTAAGTGGGTGCTTAATATAGGGATTAGTGTACCTCAAAGGTTGAATCCTGTAAATAATTTAACTCTTGATTGATATAAGAAGAATTTGATATGTGATTTTCTCCTGTATGGGTTTCCATGTAAAATATATGTGTACCATGTCTTTGTGTTATGGTCAATTCTCTACATTTCTTAAGATTGACTATATGATGACTAGTTAAGATGGTAAAAAAAAATGTGGTTAAAATATGTGCAATACAGATTCACCCCCTCTCTCAATATTGATGAACATTCCAACAAGTCACTCATCAACCGAAGACTCAACCAACCAAGTCTACTCGCAAGGATCAAATAGTAGGTAAAATTGATTGCATTCAGAACCAACCCACTATTTCATTAGGAACCCCATTAATCCAATTTCCTTCGACGAGATACATATTCCATCCCTAGGGTTCTATGTCCAGTCAATCAATGCATGTTGTAGACTTCTATAAAGAAAAACAACAAAATATGCTTTAACTCAGTGTCATAAAGGCATGGATTCATTATTGGTCCATGTTGGTCGATGAAACTATGTAACACCCTCCTGGTAACAACAACTACTCTGAAAACAGGTGCAAAAAGTTTTTTTTTTTTTTTATTAAGGTGTGTGCGCGCGTGTAGAAGAAACAACCCCCTTGACTCTACGTCACCACTTGAACCAACAAGACGCAAGTAATATGAACACAATCAAGATGAACCGACAATCACAGTGACAACAAGAAATAAACGCCCCTGGACATAAGGCGTGCAACTAGCAGTTGTAAGTAGAAAAAGACACCAGGTGTTAAGTACAGTACCGTCACAGAATGGAAGAATCCAACAGTAGATTTTACTATTTCTGCACAAAAAAGCAGGGATTTTAGTCTTATGTCTTCTTGAAAGAAGATTAGACAGGATCCTGGCCGACTGCTCAGGAAGAAACTAATAAATCCTTTTAGGGAGTCGCAGTAGTGGAAATTGTGCCTTTAAACAGCCCGAGACTACTGATACAGCTCAGAGTGTGTCGCAAGAGTGGAACTGTGCCTTTAAACAGCCCGAGACTCTTGATACGACACTGGATTCCTTCCACCGGATTTACACACAGACATAAATACTAAGCTATAAGAGGTGTCTATATTCCGCCCGACACGAACAAACTACGCAATACAATACCACCAAGTACTACAAAATCAGGGACAATCATGACCTCTACGGGAGACGCAAGTCAGGAGGACTCAAAATCGACCAACCACTATTGAGACCCGAAGACATCAATCAAGACCAATTGCTCCATTAATTATCATTAACCGATGAAGACTTTATCATAAGGTAAAAGCCAATAATCTCAACCCCCATTATTTAGTTATAAGGTCAGTAGGCACTAGTTCAGGGACAAGCAAGAAGCACAAGCGCATTGCATTTTTCTGTTAATTGCCATAATTGCACGATGATATC
>ML805503.1:206811-218530 GCA_009831015.1 Picea engelmannii
ATCCAATTCCATGTTCTCGAATGATGACATGTTATCTATGTGTCTTGGGAACTTTTTCTAGGCTACTTAAAAGTTTTCTTTTATTTCTTTTCAAACATGTTTGTCAACCTCCTATGCATGTAATAATAACACTGTAGAATTATCTCATCTTTAAGATCTCGTAAATTTGAATACTATCAATCCCAACCTCTTCATATAACATAATATATGGGAATGTTAAGACCCACTTGGAGATGATATATACTTCTACCATGGAAAATCCAACATATACTTCACCTAGATTGAGGAAAGTAATTTAAGAAAACCTCAAGAATCCCAAGAGATAAAAATTTATATGAAATATAATATCAGTCAATGCCTCTCATTTGGTCACACAAGAAGAAACATCTCTTTGGTAACACATGTGGAATGGTATAGGAATAGTTAGTGAAGCAATGGTCTAGGATAAATACTGGTCTCATTCCCATCCTTAGGCTTGGGCCTGCCTTCCTATTTCAATTACACACCTAATTCTACTAAATATCCACATGTGACATTTGGAACATAAATAAAACTTGTGGATAACTTCAGTGTCCCTAACATTTTTGGAAAGAAAAAAACTAGGAAAATAAGAAAATACATGGTGTTGGTCTGGTGGTGGAGTTCTTTGGTCAACCATCTTTCGTAAGGTCTTCGGTAAGATTATTTTTGGTCTTCATTATTGCTAAAGTAATTCTTGGATAGGCACTTGGTTAGATCATGGAATGATAAAGTAACACTTACTAAGAAATTTCATTCATCCCACTGGCTTATGAGCTTGCTACCACAGATATGCAACAAATCCAAGAAAAAAAAATTGGCTAAAGGCCACGTCGACTATTGTAATTAAAGGTAGTGCAGGTGTAATAAGTAGAATGGGGTTGGAAAGTTATTACTTCCATGATGGAGTATTAACGTCATCCAGACACATCCCCATACCATTTTATTTTGATTTTGGCAGTGACCATTTATCGATAAGATCTTCTCACCACTTTTCTTCTATTGACGAATTTGGATTTCTTCCCACTCCCAAACATATTTAGTGGTTATTTAAATTAGAATAAAGAGTGGGATGATATAATAATTGAGCCAATTATAAAGTAAAATTTTAAAATGATGTCCAAGAAATGGAAAATAAGAAATATCGTTTCAAACTCTAAATTTTGAAAAAGTAACAGATATTGGAAATTGGTATACTATGGAACATGAGTAACATTTACACTGAATATTACTTAACATAGTCATTTCCATTAAACAAAGTCTAGGATCTTGTTACTCTCCCTTTGCTCATAAAATAACACATTATTCCTCTAGTTTGTATGTCAAGCCTCGTGTCTCCTTATCCTTATGAGCTCTTTCAATCCTCTATGCTCTTGCACTTTCTAATTCGTATGTCAAGCCTCAATTCTCCTTATCCTTTCGAGCGTCACCATTGAGCTCTTTCAATCCTCTATCCTTTGGTAAATTCTCTTGCACTTTCTAATTTGTATGTCAAGCTTCAATTCAACAGAACTTTCCAAATAAAACAATCCTTCACTCGATGAGAATTGTCTATGAAGCTTAAGGTAAGGAGTTTCTTCCTTGCAACTTCGCTTGTTATAATTTGAATTTGCATGGAATATATGCATCAATTTAAAAGGAAGGATATAACACGCTTCAAAAGTATTTAACTTCATCAGTTCAAATATTTTTTTGTATGCCCACTAATTATCATCCAAGAAGTTACTTTGAGAAGATATAAGGGTATTTAAAGTTTGGTGTACTTAATTTCTTGAGGGAAGAAAAAAAGTTATAAAAATAATCCTTGGTTCCAATTCAAAAATTTTTAAAGAGGGTTATGAAAAGTTTCCTCAAGTCTTATTCCTAAGTGTAAGGAAATCCTAAGTTTAAAGAAAGAAGAATATCAAAATCCTAAATCAAATCTCAGAAAATATATAATTGGTAGTGAGTTCATTGCATTTTTTTCACCCACTTATTGGAAATAATATATAAAAGTTTTGTAACTAATTAATGAAAATTAAATGACGCTTGGTAGTGGAAAAAAGGAAAGATCCTCCAACACTTTGTTANATAGTGATAATAGCGAAGGCCATTCAATGTAATATAGTATTAAATAAGCCCCACTATGGTAGTTAGATATAATAAATGTAAGATGACTTCTTAGAAGGTTTCTCCTCTAGAATGTTCATCGGTGGGTGGTAGCACTATATAAAGGGGTTCAAGCAATGTAATGATACAAGTTGAGAAGTATTCTATTTGGAGATGAAGTTCATTAGGAAGTTTCCCCCTCGAAGAGGCAAGTGAACAGGGGAGGAGCCCTTCCATAATAGGATCCATTGTATGGTGCTTCCCTACCATAAGGGTTTGATAATAATAAACTGTGGTTTCTTCTATACTACTCTATGGATCTATTGTGATATTTCTTTATTTAGTCTTTGATTCTTAACACACTTATACAAAATAAACTATCACTTTATTAAAAATTAAATATTATATTCAAGAAATGGATATTAGTATTGGTATTTGTCTGGTTGAAGAAATTTTTTATATTAACATCAACTTGGAGAATCAATTATTAATTTCCAAGTCGAGTATAAATAAAAAAAAAAAAAAAATTCTAATCCAAAATTAAATAATCTACCATTAAGAATCAATGACTATATTTTTGTATCCCAATTCAACATTACATATATATTTTTACAAAACATTGACATAATTCTAGGTTCAACTTGGTTGGAAGCATTTCCTACTTTCATCAAGAAATTTGTTTTGACGTTCTCCTATAATAAGAAGTAGATAACGTTGTAGGATGTTAAAATGAATTCATTCTCAAAATATCTAACATCTGAAAACCTAAAATATGTATTAGAAGTGATCCTCTAAGAAAAAAAATATTCATTAAAAAAGATATAGGATCACAAAGAAAAAATTAACATGATTGTAGTTGATAAAGGATAAGAAATGTATCACCTAAAAGATCATAGTCTAAAACTATTCACACAAATCAAGAAGTCAAAGGATAAGAATAAATGTGATCATAAGTTAAAACAAGATAATAAAGATCTCGAGAAGAAATTCAATAAGAACCTATCTGAAAAATATAAGGAAAATTCTTGCTTAAGGAACCTTTATCACAGGTTTCTTTAATAAATCAAAAGGTTAAAAGATGAGAAGCCAAAGAATCAATATCTTAAAAATAAAATAGACAAGTCAAGAAATGATGAATAAGTTTCATGATTAAGGGATCATAATCAAGGCTTACTTACACAAATTAAGAAACTAGAGAATAATAAAGGGTCACTATATGAAAATTTAGAACAACTTACCAATATGGAAGCATTGATCAATAAAGAAAGAATGAATGATCCAATTCAACTAGAAGAGTTGCTAGAGGTTGAAAACCAATGCATGAAGAAAGAAACCAATATAGTTCCGATCGATATCATAAATTAACATGACACTTATGTTGGAATGTTATCAATTAATAAATCACTAGAGGGGACAAACAATGAATGTTCCATGACTAAAAATCAAGACACAAAAATAAAAGGATGCATTATCATCATATAAATCACAGGATTCATCATGATCACCAAATAAACAAATATGAACAACCAACTGGCGATATTAGTATTTTGAAAGGAATCTCATTTGTGGAATGTTATCATTCCCAAAAGAACAGAAGTCATCACCACACTTCTCTATGTATGATATAATTATGGAGTTTTGGTCCTTTCACGACTTGACAATTCTGCTCAATTCTTTGTAACTCGTATCATCTCATATCTTCAACCATCATATCTTCAAAAGTAGATAAGGATTACAAGACATTAAAAGGAAATAATTTTTTTTATAACATTCTTTGAGGACAAAGCATCTTGAAGGGATAGGCAATGTAATGAGCATAAATATATAAATAAATATCAAATAATAATAACAATAATAGCAATAATAATAATAATAATGATGATAATAAATTAAGTGACATATCCTAACTAACGTACATGACCTAATCAAGGGACATGACCTATCAATCATTTGACTAGTAAATGTGTATACGTACATTGTCACATGGAATTGCATCAATCAGTTCTAACAATACCAATCAATCATCTACCTTATTCATTATTAAGTATATTATTTATCCTACATTGATTTTAGCCTACAATCTTTCTTATATTGGATATTCGTTAGTAAATGAACTTATTTCATTGCAATTGCATAGATATTTTTAGTGTTTCTTAACAAAAAAAAATAGAAACATATTAGTTTTTAGTAGTGTATTTATAGAAGAATATAACAAAGAAAGAAATAAAGTGAAATATTCAAGAGAAATAAACAAGAGAAAATGTGCAAATTTCTTTTTAATTTCTTAAAAGTAAGCAATGCAAACATCTTTATCATTTGAGACAAAGAATGAGGTTTTTGTATGTAACAAAGGATAAGGGTATATTTCCACTATAGATATGGAGTTGAAAGGGATAAGGTTGGAGGATTTGGGTATGGTAGTCATGAAAATAGAAATCTCAATCAATAATGACATAAAATAATAATTATTATTATGCAATCCTTTAAACAACATGAACAACTAGGAAATCTATTACCATAAGATACAACCACCACTTCCAACATCAAAAGAAAATACTATTTTCATAGGCACATTTTCACAAATGTATTAGAGATTTCAAAAGAACCTCAAAACTATTATTCATACTAAAATATGCAGTTTCAAATATGCATTCAATCATTGTTTTTTCAACCTA
Organism: Picea engelmannii; assembly: GCA_009831015.1. NCBI lineage: Eukaryota > Viridiplantae > Streptophyta > Pinopsida > Pinales > Pinaceae > Picea > Picea engelmannii. Next base: position 211,593 of record ML805503.1, read on the forward strand.
ATCTTATTCAATGCATAGCCAACAAGATTCTCATATATGTTTATGTTAGAAGCAATCTTGGCTAGGTAAAATGTTAAAGGAGGGAAAAATTAGGCTGTGGTAGTCAAGCCAATATAAATCTCAACTAAGAATAAGATAATGTTATTCAATGCATTGGAAACTGGATTCTCATCCATACTTGGGTTACAAACAACTTCATCTAGGTCAAATGCTGAATGAGGTAAGAATTGCATTATTATAGTCAAGTGAATAGAAATATTGGCAAAAAATGACATGACATAAAAAGTAATTCTTGCACAAGCTTTTCAACAACACAAAACCTAGAAATTTTATGACCCAAAGATACAATGGCTATTTCCAAAATCAAGTGACAACATTGTTTCCATAGGTGCATATTCACAAATATATCACACTAAAGTAAAATAAGACTCAATGTTGAGTAGACCACTAAATGAGGCATGCTTGTAATTATTTGTTTACAATACAAAACTTTCTAATATTGGTAGAAACACATTTCATCGATGATATAAGTAAAAGTGACATAAACAAGCTTGGTTGGGTTAGATGTTGAAGAAGGGTGGGATTGGGATATGGAAGTCAAGCCAATAGAAATCTCAACCAATAAAAAAATAATCAGGGATGATTTTAGGGGATAAATTTCGCTCATGAGTTAATTTTCCATGGTTTTTCCAAAAATGAGATTCTGTATTTTAAAAATGATTCACCCAAATTCTATAGGATATAATTATTTTACCTTAAAAATCGCCAAAATTTTATAAAAACTATATAAAATTCTTAGAAATTTGAATATTTTTACAAAAATATCACCAAACATTTATAGTTGACATATGAAGGATTAGTAAGATTCGCCAAGGTTTCTACATTTTAAAATAAATTTCCATCCTTCAAATCATCCCTGAAAATAATGTTATTGAATGCATCACCAACCAATTTCTCATACATGCTTGGATTAGAAACAATATTGACTAGGTCAAACATAGAAGGAGGCGTTATGCTATTTAGACACTTAGGAGCTAGATAAGATCAACTTGGTCTAATGTGTATTTAGTTAAAATTGTGTTTCTTTAGTATGAATTAGTATGCATTTTTAGTTCGGTAATTTGATGGTCATGATATGTTGTGGACATAAAGTGATCTGACTATTCATATTCTCCTAGATCTTAATGACTACATTGATCTTTGGCTTAACACTTGATTGGTCCATGATCTCTATTTAAAGAGCATGGAGGGTCATTTTTCGATGATCGATTGTGAGAAAATATCTTGTAAATCTCTCTGTAATATTTTTCTTTTGCATTAATAAATTGATCTAAGTGGCCATGTTGGATAGGGCCATGAATGTTTCCACATAGGGGTTTTACCATGTAAAACCATTGGTGTGTTCATATTTTATTTGGTTGTGTGATTGGTTACTGAAAGTGTTCATCCTATGTTGGAATACCAATGTTGTTGAACATGGTATTAGAGCACATTTGAAGACCCACTCGCATTGTAGATCGAGATCGTGAAGCCATGTTACTACATCTCTAGTTTCTTTCATTTCCGTACATTTCTAGGCTGAGAGGATTGTTCCATTACATCCAGATAACTTGTTTCATATAGGAAAGAATTTCATTTCACTCGATCCGCCCCACCCAATATACAACCAATTCGGTTAGATCCATAGGCATAAATCCTGAATACACCATTTTTAAATTTTTGTTGAGATAATATTTTGGTTTTATGTTTTTTTATTTCTAGGTTGCTACTCTTTTCAATTTTCATATGCTCCTTTCCTCGTACTCTATGCAATATTGAAAAATAAGAAACATAGGGGAATTTTTTTTTTGTCTGCATATGCTCTTTGTTGTGCACTTTATGTAATCTCGGTAAATCATAAACATAGGGAGAACTTGCATTTTCCAGGTAAGATAACCAAAATCCAACCCTTGTTGATGTTGAGAAGTGATATTTTTTTACTGTTTGAAAGGAGATTTTTTATGATCATTCTCTCCAAGTCCATATTCCATAACAACAACAAAAACACCCCTAATCCTCCTTAACAATATAATGTGTTTTTCACTAGCTCACTTGGTTAAAAGTTTCTTTATTAAGTAAGAGGTCTTGAGTTCAAGTCTCATGCATGCATTGTAAAATGTATTTCACTTCAATTATAAAAGTGAATCACTATAAGTATCTTTAATATTTTATTTTAATTATTTATTTTTCATGAAACTCTCATTTAAAGTAACTTCATTATAAAAGTGATCCTCTCTTATTCTATAAAAGTGGGTCACTTCATAAGGAACTTATTTGTAAAAGTTAGGTTATTAGAAGGAGGGATATCACCATGTGGAATAACTTCTACTTTCCACGTGGCTATTTGGTTACCACTTATGTCATTTTTCAAAAGGGCACAACTTTCACATCCAAAGTCCATTTTCATTGCCATTTTTTTTAAGCAACCTATCTTTTCGAGAGCTTTCCATTCAGAGTATCAGTTTCAATTTTTAAATCTATATTCTTTGCATATTTAATATGTATTCTCCCATTGATCTTTTTCTTACAAGTACCAACTACTTCTCATGCAAATATCATATGGAATATGTATTAAGAAGTAAATGATTATACTGGATTACCTTGGAAAAAGACAAAGAACCCACTAATGATTAAAAGAAATTCAAATGGGATAGGAAGAATGACGGAACATGTGGACTGATCAAAATTTACATCTCTCATGATTTAAGGTTTCACCTTCAAGGAATTGATGACCTTGATGAATCTCGGGAAAAGTTTGAATCTTTGTTTGGAAAACACAATAATATTCGAACCCACTAGATAGAAAATCAGATAACGACTTTAAGTCCAAATTATTTTCCTTGCATTGAAGAATATTTGTATAAGTTCAAAACACTTATAATTTTATGTAAAGCGTGTAAAATAGATTTGGATGATGAGTGTTGCATATATATTAATCTTGCTAAGCTTATTAGTTCATATTTAGTATTTGTATATAATTTCTATCCCACTAGATAAGCTCTAGGGACTTCTTCTAAAAAACCCACTCTTGAGTCCTTTTGTGATGCTTTGATTAGAGAGCAAGATAAGATTATGAAACTTGGAGTGATAAACACTGCAGGTACCTCCAAAAAATTATTAGTAGTCTATAAAAAAGGTAAATACAAGAATCATAAGAAGAAACATCCTTGCCATGACAACAAGAAAACAAGGGTCCCAAACCCTCTCTGCCACCTCTACTCTTAATGGTGACAAAGGAGCATAATCTAAAAATAAGAAGACCAAAAAAATTTGAAACATATGTGGGAAATATGGTCATGTGGAGTCCAAATGTTTTAAGAAGATGGAAACCTTAGAAGTAGCGATGAAGAAGAAAAACATCAATATTGATTCTTCTTCTTCTTCTTTTCATGGACATGGACTTTCTGCTTCTAGTTTCTCCTTTAATGCAACATCTTCTTCTTCTTCTAATGACTGTCTTATTGATTCTGGAGAATCTCATCATATAGATAAGGATAAAGCCATATTTTGTTCTCTAAATGGATGGAGCGCCAAGAAAATATTTGTTGGTGATGATAGATCTCTTAGTGTTGTAAGGTATGGATCAATTCATGTAGATAATGGTCATTTGAATAATGTATTATTTATTCCATGTATTTCTTGTATCATTCTATTAGTATAACATATTATACATTTAGGTGAAGGTAAAAACATACAATTTTCCCCTCACCAATTTGTAATTAAGGATTTAAAATATCCCAAGCATGTCCTCGCAATTGGAATTGTTGATGATATTACCAGGTTTTACAAGTTTGAGAAATTTGGGTCATCATATTTTCCATCAGTTTTTGTTACTCATAGTGATGACTTGAGAAAACATCATCAGGATAGTTTTGACAAATGTGCCTCTTGGCACACCACAACCCCTTTGTAGATTGTTCACAGTGACTTGTGTGGTCCACTTTCTTCTCCTTCTTTTCCTGGATGCAAGTATTTATGAAATTTCATTGATGAATTTTCCAAATGCACTTGGGTTTACTTCTTAAAACTTAAGAGTGAAGTGTTTGACAAGTTTTTTTCCTACAAGGTCATTTTAGAAAAACAATTTGGACGTCAAATTCAAAGGTTAAGAAAAAATAATGGAAACAAATATGTGAATTTGTTTTTACAAGTTACGACATTGCATAGGGAATTCAAATGCAACACAATATTCCATATACACCACAACCCAATGGTGTTGCTGAGAGAACCAACCACACATTAAAATAAATGGCTAATTGTATGATCCAATCTAAGGGATTAAGTATAAAGTGTTGGGTGGAAGCCATTAACTGTGAAAATTACACAATAAATCGCATTCCCACAAAGGCTCTTAAAAATATAACACTGGAAGAAGCATGGAATAAAATTAATCCAATTGTAAGCCACCTATGTGTATTTGGTTGTGTAGAATGGGCTCACATTGTTGATGAGAAAATGAAAGCTTTATAGCCTAAAACTGAGAAGTGTATTTTTTTTTGTTATCGTGAATATGTCAAAGGTTACATACTTATTCAACCTTATTCAAATGAAAGAAGTATTCAAAGAGATGTTAAATTTGATGAAAATATCTTGACTTGCCAGCCTAATTCGAAATTTTTTCCTTCTTCGACCTACGACCCATCTTCGACATTTGTGACATATTTTGTTTCTACTCTGGTTTAGTATTCTTCATATGATGACAATGAGGATGAAAATACACCTCCTCCTGCTCACCTTACTCCAAATGATTCAATTGAACATCAACCTGCAATAACACCATCGCTTCCTACATGGGTCCGTTCAACATGAAAAACAACTGGTAATATTTCCTTTGATCCATCATATCAACGTCATAAACATTGACAGTTCCAACGAGCCTCTTCTCTTTTGGATCAAGTTTCAAACTCTCATGATCCAAAGACATTTTCATAAGCTTCAGGTCATCCAGTTTGGGATACAAAAATGAATGAATAATATCATTCTTTAGTGGAAAATGATACTTGGGATCTTGTATCTATTCCAAAAGGAAGAAAAATTGTCAAATGTAAATGTGTTTATATAACTAAGTATGCATCAGATGGAAGTGTTGAAATACAAAATATCAGTTAGTTTCCAAAGGATTCTCCCAAGTTGAAGGAATTGGCTATACTGAAACCTTTTTCCCTATAGCCTTAATGAATTCCATTCACCTTGTTCTATCCCTTACAACCTCACATAAATGGGAGGTCCATCGTATGGATGTCAAATACATCTTCTTGAATGGGTATTTACAAGAAGAAATATACATGGAACAACCTCTCGGCAATGTATAGAATTACTCTAGCCTTATTTTCCACCTTAAGTAATATCTTTATGGTCTTAATAAATCTCCTTGAGCTTGGTATTCCAAAATGGATAGATTTCTTCTTGATACCATCCTTTCTAGATGTCATACTGACCCTAATGTATATACCAAGAAAGTGGGAAGCCATGTCATAATATTTTTTCTTTATGTTGATGACCTTATCCTCACTGGTAGTGATCCAAAAATTTTAAACCATGTGAAAACCATCCTTAAGAAGAAATTTGAAATGATCGACTTAAGTTGTTTGCATTATTTCCTTGGCCTCCAAGTTTTGCAAGCCAAGGATGGATTTTTTCTTTCCCGGTCTAAGTATGCTAGTGAACTTCTTCATTGATTTCACATGGAATATTCAAAACCAACCCACTCTCCCTTCTAGTCTGGAGTCAAACTTGTTTCCACCTGTACTTCTTCCAAAGTTGATTCCACCTTGTACTATGAGTTAGTTGGTAGCCTCTTGTACTTGACTCATACCTATCCTAATATTTTGTTTGTTTTTTGTATTGTTTCCCAGTATATGCAAACACCACATGAAAGCCATTGGAAAATATCTAAAAGGATACTTCGATATGTCTAGGGTACAATTTAGTTTGGGATACATTACATCTCGGGGAGGAATCTTTTATTAGTTGGTTTCACTTACTTAAATTGGGTTGAAGACCTTGATGATCGGAATTCTATTGCAGGTTATGTTTTCAACCTTGGTTCAATACCTATCACTTGGTACTATAAGAAACAACAAGCTATTTCTCTTTCTTCAACAAAAGTAGAGTACCAAGCAACGATTGATACAAGTCTAAAATCCTTGTGGCTTCGACAGATCCTTTCAAAGTTTGGATTCTAGAAGAAACATCTGAAAAACCTTTGGTGTGACAATCAGAGTGCCATCAAGATCGCCAAATACCCAATTCAATATCAATGTAGTAAACACATCAAGCTACACATGCACTTCATCCAAAAGCTCATTCATGATAGAGTTATTGAAGTGCTTTTTTTCCCTACAAAAGATCAAGTTGCAGACATTTTCACAAAGTCTCATATAGAAGCAATGTTTTCCAAACTTTGATATATGTTAGGAGTTCAAGAAGTTGTCATTAAGGGGGGATATGCTCTAATTCCTCCTTCCTTCTCCTATGTGTCACCTTTGAAAATCTTTCAATCCTATCCCAATTTTTTTCTTAAGAGGGGATTTTAGGATATTTAGACACTTAGGAGTTAGTTAATATCAACTTGGTCTAATGTGTCATTAGTTAAAAGTTTGTATCTTCAGTATGCATTTGTACTTAGGTAATATGACGATCACAATATGTTTTTGAAATAGAGTGATCTGATAGTTCATATTCTCCTTGATCTTAATAGCTACATTGATCCATGGCTTAACACCCAATTGGTCCACAATCTCTATTTAAAGAGCATGGAGGGTCATTTGTTGATGATCGTTTGTGATAAACTAATAAATATCTTTGTAATATTTTTATTTTTCATTAATAAATTTCTCCAAGTGGCCACATTAGTTGGGGTCATGGACATTTCCCCATATGTGTTTGACCATGTATAA
>ML805504.1:0-79259 GCA_009831015.1 Picea engelmannii
ATGCAAAAGTTACGACCCCGGGAAGTTGATGCACCAACTTACCCAAACGGGGCCCACATGACTTTTGGTGCTTCATCTCCCAGGGTAAGGTTTTTTGATGTTTAGGACTTTTGGCATTCCTGTTTATTGTAAAAGGGCCTTCAGAGCCTCTTTGTAATCATCTTCTCACGGATGCGAGTAGCAACCACATCTCTTCTCAGAGATAAGCTACCAGCGCCCTAACTAGTTTATTTCCATTATGTCTGTAAACATATTTCAGTCATTTGTTATTAATGAAATGAAGTCTTATTTCTGCTGCATCTCTGCGTTTATGTGTATTTCTATATTTCATTGTGTTCCTACATAAATCTAGATCAAAAACCCTTACGCTGGTCATGTCCATGGTTTCTACCAAAACACGGGCCAGCAGCCAAACTTTTCCTAGCAACCTGGTGCCAGTCAAACTCCAGGACCCTTTTATCCCAGCTATCAGCAACAACCTAAACTGCCATTCTTGGCGACGTTACACTTGCCATATTTGACACGGTTGTTAAATGATCCTATCTATCACGATCCGCTTTGGCCTCCTATGCCGACGAAGTTGCTTTCGGATATCCCAAAGTTCGAGGCCAAGCCTAACGAAGATCCAGGTGATCACGTGACTACTTTCCACCTTTGGTGTTCATCTAACTCACTGAAATATGACTCCGTCCAGTTGCGATTGTTTCAACACACTCTTATTGGGAGTGCCGCGAAATATTACATTGAGCTTGATCGTTCACGATACTCTTCTTTTGGCGAACTGGCGATGGCCTTCCTTAACCATTTCCAGTTACCTGTGCGATACGACGCCGGCACCGAGTTGCTAGCCAATTTTGAACAGATGACAGTGGACCACATCTTAGACCATATCCGAGAGTGGCGACGTCGAAAGAGTCTTATCAAGGTACCAGTCCCACCAACTTTCCTGCTTGAGTGGTTCCTTAAGCCTTTAGTTCCGCAGTTATCCAAAGACGTCGCGACTTCAGGGGTTTTCACCGAGGAAGATGCCATCATGAGGGCTCAACAGTTTGAGCTTATCTATTCTCAGTCTGGTCTATTGTACACCATCCTGCCAGATGCACCACAATTGATTCTGGATAAAACCAAACAGAGAGCCGGACCACATGCCGATGGTATAGTTGGTTCGACACAAACCAAGCCCGCTGAGCAATTGAGAAAACAATTGCAGCAGTTATCTATACAACACTCCGCGGCCAGCCAGACTACTGCTTTGGCTGCTCCTCCTACTCAAACATCGAAAGTACACTCCGTATAGACGACTAACCCAAAGGCCAACCAGTAGCCCGAAGGGAAGAAAAAAAAATGCAAGAAGAGTAAGGGGGATAAAAAACCAAATGATAATGTTGGCGAGGGCACCACGGAAAAGAGGATGGCGAGGTATCTGTGCAACTTATGTGTGGAAGACCACCTGACCCATCTATGCCCTCGACTTGCGGAGGCCCAGAAGTTTGTCACACAGCAACAGCAAGCCATGTTGACTAATCCCTTTCATCATGGGCAAAATTTGACTCAAGCCTCTACAAGTGTCGAGGGGGGCAGCCAAGAAAACTGCCCTCCCCCAAACAATTCATCTTCCGTGAATGTATACATGGCTAAAAGTGATTCTTTCATAATGACTAGAGCGCACGACTATAGCAAACCAAGCGCCTCTGAGAAGGGCAAAGAAGCCGAGATCCCGTCTCTTCCTCTACAGATCGAGAAGATGTTGGGTGAAACAATGACACGCATTCCAAAAGGTGCGTTCAAGCGAGATTCTCACAATCAAAACGCAAGGGCCGCCCAGAACTACTCTGTGGTGGAAGACTTATCACAAACCCCTTGTGCTATGTCCGCTTTGGAGGTCCTCCAAAGTTGCCCTGCTCAAAGAAAATCCTTGTTAACTGCTTTAGGCTCTACCGAGACTTATAACCCGGGTACCATCATGTTAGATACGACTGACTTGAAACCTCGTTTGCCTTACCACGTCGTGTTTCAGATAGTAGTGGCTCATCCCATGAAAACTTTTACACGGAATATTTTCCGCACAATGGTAGACGAGGGCGCTTCGACTTGTGTTATGTCGTTAGCATGCTGGAAAGCCATTGGCCAACCTGAGTTGTCTCTGTCACCTACTCTCCTCACTGCGTTCGATGGTCATTCTTTCCGTCCGCATGGAATCATTCCTTCTTTCCCGGTCCAGTTAGGGGTGAAGACCGTGTGCATCGAAGTAGAAGTAGTTGATGCCCCCATCGACTACAATCTATTGTTAGGTCATAGTTGGGCTTATGTAATGCAAGCAGTGGTCGCTATAGTTTTTCGAGTCTTATTGTTTCCACATGAAGGCCGGATAGTGACCATTGATCAATTGTCCTTCCCTCAACCTGACCCAGCCTTGGGGGCATCCATGGTTCCCATGGTAGATAATCCTCAAGCCGGTGTCGTCAACGTCGAAGTTGGCTTGTGCCCATCTTTGATGGGTACTTTCGATTACCCACCTCCTCATGGCGATGTCAAGTTTATATCGACTCACCACAAGGCTGAGCTTTTCCATGTTTTGTCGTTCCGCACGACTTACTTTTAGGATCCGTGGATTCTTCCTTCCCCATCAGACACAATGGATGCGACAGGGCATGCGGGTATGTCTATGCCCCTGTCGGCCGCTGAAGTAGCATACTCTTTGGTCCAGCAAGCTTCAACTACTCCTGATTCGATTCCCACACAAGAGTTGGATCCGCTCCTCGAGCCCATCTGGGCTCAGGATTCTCTTGCCAACACCGATTCGTTAGATCTAGTCTTGCCTTCTGACGAAGCAATAATCGAATCAATGACTGGTCCAGAAAAAACCTGGGAAGATCTTTATCACAGATCATATTTCCTCCTAGAGTTACACCGAATCGAGGTAGGAGAATTCACTATCACCATGATGGGAGATCAGCCTTGTCCCATTAACGTCTTAGTTACACAGGATATTTATGCTGAGGGAAATATGGCGACTATCACTGCCACGATACCCATCAATATCTCTCGAAACCCCGACATCGTGGAGAATGTCTTCGTCGGAGCGTATTTCTCCCCCGAAGAGATTCAGATTTACACAGATCTTTTTAAAGAATTCCGTGATGTTTTTGCTTGGTCTTACGAGGAAATGCCAGGCATCGATCCGAAAATAGTTGAACACAAAATCACTACGTATCCTGACGCTAAGCCTGTTCGAAAAAAACTTCGTCTAGTTAATCCTAGGAAATCAGCAACTATCAAAGCTGAGGTTGAGAAATTGCTTAAGGCAGGGTTCATATACCCTGTTCACTTGACTCAATGGGTGTCAAACCCCGTGCCGGTCGATAAAAAACAAGGCACGATTCGTGTCTGTACCGATTTTTGTGATTTGAACAAGGCATGTCCGAAAGATAATTATCCAACCCCATTCATCGACCAGATCATTGATGAGTGCGCCCGTTGTGAAGCCTTCTCATTCATATATGGTTTCTTGGGTTATAACCAAATCCAAATCAAACCTGAGGACCAACACAAAACGACATTCATTTGTCCGTGGGGTACATTCGCTTAACGAAAAATGCCTTTTGGTCTCAAGAACGCTGGAGCCACTTTCCAGCGGGCCATGTCTTTTGCGTTTCATGACCTCAAACATATAGTCGAGGCATATCTAGATGATTTAGCATCACGCTCTCACAAGCGAAAGGATCATCCTATGCACCTCCGACTAATCTTCGAACGCTGTCGCTACTTCCGGATTCGCTTGAATCCCAATAAGTGTAGCTTTTGCATCACGTCAGGACGTTTGTTAGGTTTCATCGTTTCAACAACAGGGATCATGGTTGATCCTCTTAAGGTGGAAGCAATAGTCCAGTTGCCTCTCCCACGCACAATCTTACAACTTCAGAGTCTTCAAGGCAAGGTGAACTTCTTACGACGCTTCATTGCCAACTATACCGAAATCACCAAGGGCTTCATGCGTTTACTGAAGAAAGATGTTCCTTTTCTCTGGGACAAATCTGCGCAATTCTCTTTCGACGCATTGAAACACGCCCTCACAACCGCACCTCTGCTACGACCACCAAATTATAACAAGGATTTCCTATTATATCTAGCTGCCGCAGAGTCAACCATAGGCATGGTTTTAGTTCAGAAAGATGATTCATTTTCTGAATACGTGATCTATTACCTGAGTCGAGGCCTCGTAGGACCAGAACTTAATTATACTCATCTCGAAAAACTTGCGTTGGAAGCAATTCATGCTGTTGAACGGTTCCATCACTATGTTCTGTTTCGCAAGACCACTGTCATAGCTGTCGTGAATCCATTTCTGTATATGTTGACACGACGAGTTATCGACAGAAAAATCAGTAGATGGATGGTCATCCTCCAAGAATTTGACTTAGACTTCATCTCAGCCAAGTCCAAAAAGTCATTGGTCTTCGCAGAACTTATCTCGGAGCTTCCGGTTGAGTCAGGTGACGTTGTGCCTGAGGAATCACCTATCCAGGGGGATATGTTTTTGATTGAATCGTCAGACCCCTAGTATGTAGATATACTGATCTATCTCCAGACTTTGAAGTGTCCTACCTCTTCTTCTCGTGATGAGCGTCGGCGAATACGCCATCAGGCCAAGAACTATCTTATACTCAATGATACTTTGTATCGGAGAGGTGTAGATTGTATCTTGCATCAATGTCTCACTCATGAGGAGGCTGTCATAGTGCTCAACGATTGTCATACAGGAGCTTGTGGTGGTCACTTGTCCGGGTTGGTAACAACCCAAAAGATCTTACGAGCAGGTTACTTCTGGCCCACACTTATTAAAGATTGCATCGAGTCGGTCAAGAAGTGCCATCCGTGCCAAATCTTCTCATGGAAGATGAGGGCACATCCCGCTCCCATGTTTCCTATCATCACCGTCGGTCCCTTCACTAAATGGGGGATTGATTACACTACTTTCAACCCCCCATCATCCAGGGGGCACCGCTATATCATTGTAGCTGTCAACTACTTCACTAAGTGGGTCGAAGCTATGCCGACGTTCAAAGATGATGGAGAGACTGCAACTCTCTTCTTATTTAACCAGATTATAGCATGGTTCGGAGTCCCGAGAGAGATTGTCACTGACCATGGCAGTCACTTTCAGAACCAAATGATGACCGAGTTAATGTCAAAGCTTTGGTTACGGAAAGAACATTCCTCACCTTACTATCCCCAAGCCAATGGGTAGGTGGAAGCTGTCAACAAAACTCTTAAGACAATGCCACAGCGAACCATCAACTCAGCCAAGACAAACTGGCATTTGATTTTATACTCAACATTATGGGCTTACCGAACATTAGTTAAGAATGCAACCGGTTTCTCACCTTTCCAACTCATTTACGGGCTAGAGGCAGTCTTTCCCATTGAATGTCAAATTCCATCTCTGAAATTGGAAGTACAGTTATTTCCAGACACTTCTCCGCTTGAAGAACGGTTAGTACACCTAGAGAAGCTTGATGAACAGCGTCGTAATGCAGCACTGGCCAACGAGGCTCATAAACATAAGGTTAAGTGTTAATATGATAGGTCCGTTCATCCTCAAGGTTTTCTCTGAGGGCGACCTTGTCCTGGTTTATGACCAAGATAAGGACCCCCTGGGGGTAGGAAAGTTTAAACCCATGTGGTTCAGACCCTTCATTGTTAAGGAGGTTTTAAAGAAGGGCGCTTATCGTTTGGTCGATTTTGAAGGGAATGCTTTGGCGGAGCCTAGGAATGAGCTCTACCTCAAGAAGTATTACTCATAGGGTCACTGTGGGTAACTTTTTGTAACATATGTATAGTGTTTGTGATATTACTTTCATACATTTCTTTTGAGAAACGTGTCATGGATGTGTCATTAATGTTATCTTTTGTCACTATGGCAGATGTCAAGTGAGTCTGAAGTGTTCATTGGGTATGCAGATGGTGCTAGTCGACACACGCAGAGGCTTGCCTCCACAGCTTGGGTAATCTTTACACCACAGGGTCAGTTGTTATCTTCCGGAGGGATATGCTTAGGTGACACCACCAACAATGTTGTTGATTATAATGTAGTTATTGAGTTTCTTCGTGACGCTTTGTCATTGGGGATCTCTAGTCTCTGGGTCTATCTAGATGCTCAACTGGTTGTGTCGCAGCTAAACAGAATATACCGTGTGCACGACCCGACTTTACACCGACGATTCCTTAGGGTACGTCTCTTGGAACGCAACTTTGATTATATTACATATTTTCATGTTCCTAGGAGTCTAAATCAAATCACAGATACTCTAGCTAATCAAATTTTAGATTGACATCTTTCTCACACATAAAAAGATCATGATCATACACATGTAAATACATTTTTTGCACACATAATCCATAAGGACACAGAAAAGAAATAAAAAAACCATATATAAATATTTGAAAATCCTCAGAGTACATAGATGGGTGCAAGTGCCTCAAAAAATGGGAACCATAATGAGTCACTGGGCTTACGCCCTCAAAAAATATATACATATTAGTGCTCGTGGCACATAAAAGTCTCAAGTCGGTTCAGGGCCTATGGGCCTTGTTATAATCATGTACAGCCCGACCCAATCGCCTAAACAATCGGACCCATGTCCAAGGTACCCCGACAATATGAGTCTGCATCGAGGGTGGCAAGTCCTCTATCTCTGCCATGGGAACTGTGCAAGTGAGCTCAGTAAAGTTCTGCTCAATCCACCTAAGAGCCCTCTCAGCCTCTCCTTCTGGGAGGTTCCCTGCTATCGCTTCTCCCCTGGCGGCGGCAGCTGCGACCTCTGGTCGTGGGCGGCGACTGTTCCGTGCATAATCGATAGGTTGCACAGGTCCCACATCTGCACGCAACACAATGTTCACCCATCAAAAACTCTGTTATACAAAAACATGATATATATGTCAAAAAGACATAAAAATTACATATGCAAACAAAAAAACTAGATAGGTGGAGACTTACCCATCTCCCCTCGCTCCTCACCAGGAGGCAATGGTATCACTGGATCTCTGGAAAAATCGATCCCTGCATATGGATAGTCCTTGATCGTCGGGATCTGTCGCGACAGCCACGCAAATAAATCATCATTGAAGGCCTCGGTGGTCCTCCCACCACCCTGTCGTGGTAGCAACACTGCCCATCTGCACACTGCAGGGAAAGTCACCAGATGTCCTCGTACTGTCAGCTGAGGACTAAAGCATGGAACTCTCTCAAAGAAAAACGAACACAGGATGGTCCCAAACCCAAAGTTCCTGTGCATCTGCTGCCTGCAAGCTATCAGCTGCCCTGTCATGCTTGCCAATAGTGTGGTACTCCAGTCAAAAATATATGCATTCATGCACTGAATTACACAGTTCATCTGTGCGCGCGACCCCTGATGCACGGCCGCAAAGCCGGTAATCCACTTGATAAGTGATAAGATGGTCTGGAGGGCGAGGCTGGTAATCCTACTCACGGGAACCGAAGAATATCTCTGATCAGTCCCATCCTCACAGTACTCCTCTATCAATTCCGAGACTTTGCTCGGCCCCGCAGGAAAATTCTGAAAATTGACGGGTTCCCCTCTCCTCGAGAGGCCTGTCAAAAAATAAATATCCTCGGTGGTGGGCACCAAGGATTTCCCCTCTATCATAAATGCCTCAACGTCCAGGTGCCAGTAGTCAACCAAGGAATTCAGTATCCTGGGTTGAGCGCGTATAAACAGACACAGGAAAAACTTCACCAAGCCACACTGTGTCAGCATGACCATCACATTCGGATCTGCAGCCACTGCCTCATTGGCAGCCTCGTGCTCCCTCTCTCTCTAATGAACATACATCCTGCCAAACACACAAAGAAAAAAAAATGGGAGTTTAGATCTTGCACACCAAATTTTCCATTGCACGGGGGTAGCCCGCGGGCTGTCGAGGTGACAGTCGCGGGTACCCATGCGCAGTTTTGACCCTACGCGCGGGTACCCACGGGCTGTCCCTGGACAACCCGTGTTTGGCTAGGGCCAACCTCTTGGAGGTCGACGGCCACCCCCAAAATGCGCCCAAAAACAATAAATGAAGTATTGAAATGCAAGATGAGGGAGTTTGTACTTACTTGGTCCAAGCAGAAGTCCGTTTCGTCCACTGAAGCTCCCGGAATCACGATCTTTGGCAAAGGGGGACTTTTGGCTCCAGAGTCAATTTCCAAATCAGCAATGGTGATAATGAGCTACCAGCTTCTATTTATAGACTTTTTGGCCTCTTTTTGTCACTCTTTTGGCCCCTTTTATCAGTTACTTTACACCAAAAACCATTTTGAGTGGTTCCGGAGTTAGATGGGAGGGATTTGATCAGGTATTGGGACATTTTTCATTGAGTTTCAGAAAATAAAAAATATATATATATATGGACGGTCCATAATTTTTTTTCCAAAAATCAACTTGAGCATATAGGGTAGGATTGCATCCCCACTGTTGCATCTCGTTGCCTTTTTGTTCTTAATATATAGGATCGATCCCATCTGGTTGTGACACAGAACCGTCATATCTACTCTAGAAGTGTCGTAACTTGGTGGTAGAGCTTACCAAAACATGGATGCCCTAGGTAGTTCCTGGTTGCATTATGGTGTCCATGTCGTTCCCAACAACATTACAGGCTCGGGAGTCCGTATAGTCTTTCCGGAATACGAGTTTGAGCCTCATTTGCATGGGTCTGTTTCACTCTTTGTCTTACCCTCCAAACTCCCAAAAACATACCGGGTCTCCTTTTAAGCCCTTTTCAGACCCTATAAACATGAAAATATTGTCGAGCGATCTTGTGACCTTTCACGCTCATTAAACTGAAATTTGAAGTCACGTCTGTCCGACGATAGTTTACCCCTTTTTCGGTCTGGACGGTCAACTGTACAAACAAAGGAATACTCTATCGAATTCCGATTCTTTAGAAGAGTATCCTTAGGTATAATTTTATTCCTTTTTCGGGCCCGAGGGACTAAATTTACGAAAAAGAAACCCCCTCGGAGTCCATAGTTAAGCTCTTTTCAGACTTCCTAAAATTGAAAATATTGTTGAGTGACCTTATTCTTTCACACTCGTTAAAATGGTCCAGAAGAATATTCCTAACGGAGTCCATAGTTAATATTTTTTCAGACTCCTTAAAATTGAAAAAATGGCCGAGTGATCTTGTCCTTGTCACACTCGTTAAAATGGTTTTGAATTGACGTCTAATCGGTTCTAGTTTACCCCTTTTTCGAACCGACTAGACTATGGACGAAAAAGGTACCCCAATGGAGTTTCCTTTCATGACTTTTCAGACTCTCTAAACATGAAAAATCACCGAGCTTCCCTTCTTTGGGCTTGTTAAAATTACATCGAAGGACGTTACCATTGTGTGTTCTATCAACTGCATTTGCATCCTTTACCCATCAGTCTAGTAATAGCTTACCTATTGCGTCTTAACACCTTTGGCCACTGGAGGATTTTTCCGAGTATCATTTCCTAGAACATCAGTCTTGTCCTTGTGCCTCGAACTTGAATGTTTGTTGTGCTCGTTCCTCCCTTGTAACGTAATCTTCCTTTATTGTTTTTCCAAATCAACAAAAAGGACAAAAATATCAAATATACCCCAAAAAGAGGATGGGAAAAGTATTTTCTTTATTGGCAGCATTATGAGTCGCCCTTGGATAAATCACATCTGTCTGTTTGATTCATCAGACTATGGGATGTAGTACGACCTTAGGTAGCTTTGCTGATTATACAGAGTTGTGTCCTCCACCGTTTGGTTACTCTTCCAAACATATGGAGAGTTTAAGTTGCCTCCTGCTTCGTAGACTTATGATTAACAGATATTCTACCTGAGTCTTATCACTTGTCGTGCTATTGTCCAAGGGAAGTTTGTCACTTAGCCTGAGTCGGCCTCTCTGCATATGTCTCTTGTCCACATACCCAACCATCCTGAATGTCCAATCAAGTCTTTTTTCGAAATCACTGAAGCCTTCAGTCTGAGCATCAAGATTATCAAGTCCACAACCGACGAGCCGTCGAAGACCTCTGGGTAGTGCAGTCATATTACACTCCTACCCGATTTTAGAAGATTTTGAAGTTGTTGCTCGAGATCTGAAGTACAGCCATCAGGCCAAATCATCTTCTAGGAGATAGATACTTTATATGTATATCTTTCTGATTTCGAGATGTAGCTCCGCTGTGTATTATTCACAGCTACTTTCTATAGTTATTTGACATGGATCTACAGTGTATTTGATTGGTAGCCATGGTTCTATTTTTATCCCGAGCATGGGTATGCCCGCCTTGGTGAGACATTTGACATTTTTTGCAGACGACACCTCCTGATTCCTGTTTCCTGGGCTCACTCATTCAGAATATCAGTATAGATTGGTAAAGAATTGGTAGTGTATTTCGGCCATCAGATGCTCTTCTGACCTCACACATTAGGGGGCATCTGTTATAACCCTAAATTGCACCTCACATTCTTACCTGGCATCAGGACAACTCATTGCCCTTCATTGCCAAAGCCATACTGAACAGACTCTTCAAAAACCTCCTAAATTAAGTAACCCGTGCCCTAACCTATCACTGGGTGCGTTGGAATGCTGGAAGACCTTCTACTACACACGTTGGAATGCTGGCTGGCCCACTACAGCCTGCGTTTACCTAACAAAGCAAAAGATCAGGAAAGTTGTCGATGGAACGAAAAGCTTTTGATCAGTTAACTGGAACTCCCAGCCATGCATGGTCAAGGGTTCATCCAAAACCCTAGCTCCTTCTAGCCTATAAAAGAAGGGGTAGGGGTACTATTCAAAGGAGGAAAATAATAGCAAAGAAACTCTGCCCAATTGCCGAATCTGTTTTGTCCCAACCCTTTAACCTTTCCTCAAGCTTTAGGAGAATTCAAGCAAAGTAGTTGGAGGACAAAGAAGAGGAGGAGCCCAGGATCAGGATCAAGGAATGGTGGCTGGTCTCTATAATCATTGTAAGTTGATTAATATTGAGATTAATAAAAAGATACTTTTCCCGTCCCAAATACATGAGTCTTATATGTTTTATTTGATTTGTGTTTAATCTCTAACCCTCTAGTAGATCAATAGCATGCATGCGTAGTTTTGTCTTGATTGCAGGATCGCTTTTTGGAAGGAGCAGCAGAAGCAAGGGGATAAAGCGCAATGGAGGATCTACACCAACCGACGATAAAAAGGTTAGTTGATTCTTTCCATGTTTGCATGAGAAAAAGGGTTTTAGGTTTGGGGTAGAAGGTTAAAAGTAATTTTTGAAGGGTCATAATCTGCATGCAAGTTTAAGCCCTAGATTGTTAGTCCGTAGGGTAGGATTTCCCCACAACATGAATGGTTTATGGTTTATTCTTGGTATTATTGAATTATATTTGCAGATCTGGTATAGGTACTTAACAATTGGTATCAGAGCACTTTCCTTGGCCAAAGATGGGAAGATTTGTTTTCTTTTTTTGTATAATTTTTTCTAAGGAAGAAAAAGAGGGTGGCGCACTTCAGCTTCATATATGAATATTTAAGAGCTGAATTTTGATAAACAAATTGATTATTTCAATTCCTCTTGGAAAAATACCCAATTTCAAAAAACAAACCAGCCAAAATGGAGTTCGGGAAGTAAAATTATGAGCATTTTAAATTCAACAGTTTTTCAGGGTTTTTTCCAGAAAAAGCCACGATTTTCTGTCGTAACTTATTGTTCTATTTTTGGGGGGTTTTCATAGAAAGATGTATTTTACAAGGAAATGTGATGGCCCTAGTATTGAATCATTCATTAAATAAATAAAGTCAGCATGGGAAGAGAATTGCCCCCATTGGGTAGATCTCAAATTGCAAGGTGATGCTGTCATTTGGTGGAAATCACTTGATTATAAGGAGATGATGACACTCTCCAATGGAGAATTTGAAAAAATATTGTTAGACAAGTGGTCTCATGGAGAAAATAAGGATAAAGAGAGAACCAAGAGTTTATTTTCATGTGAAAAATCTATATTACAAGTTCATGGTTGTATTCATAAAGAAAATATCATTGTTTCTATTAACCCTATTTATATGCATAATATTATCAATGTTCAGTTGGTTAATAGATTGTAAGTTCCAATAAAGAATATTCAAAGCACAAAGGTTGAGGGTGAAAATGTTCAAATTTTTAAAGATTTGAAGATTACCATGGATAAATATGTGTTGCATTCAGATTTTTATGCTATGGATATGGATGAAGTGGATATTGTTTTTGGATATCCTTGGATAGAATCAGTGGGTACCATTAATATTAATGTGCAAAAGAAGTTTTTAAAGTTGTGGTACAAGAAAAAGAAAATCACATTGCAGGATGTGTCTTTTAGTAAGAAAGATGGACCCATGGAAGCTAGCAAAGAAGTTATTGCCCGATCTGAAGTTGAATCAGAGGCAGAGTCTATAGAAGGAGATGAAGAAAAACTACAAGAAGGACATAATCAAGAAGCTAAGGAGGTCATTGACTCAAAGGCACAAAGTTTTTCAGATTTGAAGAAAAAAGAACAAATTCATATAGTTGTTGTATATCGCCATCCACATCATATAGAGACACAAAAGTCATCAATGCAAGGGCATGTGCATCAACACATTTATGCACCAGTAGGGCACCAAATAGGAAACCGATCAAGAGGTGCATGGAGGACTACCAGCACTATGGGAAGAGATCAAGCTACAGAAACAATCCCATGGCAACCCCGACATGATGCAGAGAAAGATAAGGGTGGAAATGTAAAAGATAGAGATTATGTTCAACTTCCATTGGGATGGATGGATGGTCGTACTTGGTACTAGTTGGCTACATTGCTTATCCAGTCATATTTTATGGTTTCTTCTCATGTTTCAAGGATGAAACATGTGAAGGGGGATGGAATGTAGTATACCTAGGGAGGTAATATGGGGTACCTAGGGAGGTAGCCAATGGAAATGTAGTTATGTGTTATTAGTGGAAGTCACTTAATATATGGAAATGTGGTCATTCAATGTAAGGTGGACTAGGTCCACTATATTAATAAAGGCCCACTATGGTAGTTAGATGTAATAAATGCGAGAAGGATCTCTAGAAGGTTCCTAGGAGATAGGGAGAGCTATATAAAGAAGTGTTGGCAATGTAATGAAACATAGTGAAGAATATTGTGATTGTACAAGCAAGGATTGCTTGAGGAGTTTTATCCTTCCACGAGGATTAATATATGGTGGTACCCTACCTCAAGGGTTTTCTCTATTTCTTGTATTCATGTTATGGTGAATGGTTTATGGTTTATTCTTGGTATTATTGAATTATATTTGCAAATCTGGTATAGGTACTTAATATCGGACTTTGAAAAAAGTGTACCAATACAACAAAGATTGTTGGAGATGGATGAGGCCCTGAGAAAAACCCCAACAAGATGGTGGGGGGAACACAAAAGTAAAATTACGCATTGGATACAGTGTCGTACCCTGATGACAACATGGTTCTCAGCACAAGTAGAAGGCTTTGAAGTTCGATACATAGGTCGAATTTGTCCAAAGGACCATGTGTGAAGATGTGAGGAAGCCTGGAGAAATGTTACTCAAGAACAATGGGCACACAAATTCATCAACACACTGGAAATGGAACCTATCAATTGGTACCTTCAACCAGAGCTGCGCCTCATCACTACATATTGGAAAGGTATGACTTAGAATTTTGTAACTACCTTCTTATTCGAAAGTCAATATCCTTTAGTAGATGAAGCATTACATATTGTGAGATAGAAAGTATTCGAGGAGGTATCTAGGCTCCTTTTGGAGAAAGATGAGGATGAATGGACTGCGCCTCTCCAGAAACTACAAGGTTGTTACAACATCAACGCTGCTGAAGACGATGATATGAGGAAGGAGAACATCACAGAAACAGAAGGCTAGAGAGATGTAGGACTAGGAGTTGAGTTACCATTTATTGGACAACCAATCAAAATTAATAAAGTTAATATTGGAACAGAGAAGACACCGAAGTTTGCAAATGTTGGAGATTATTGGGATGCTTCTACCATTGACAAAATTATAGAGTTACTACATGAATATTAGGAATTTTTTCCAACCAAGTTCACTGATATGAAGGGCATTAAAGGACCTATGGGAGAGATGAGGATTACTTTAAATCCATATTCTAGACCATTCAAATAGAGATCGTACAGACTGAACCCTAAATATAAGTAAAAAGTGAAAATTGAGCTCGACAGGATGTTGGAAGCAGGGATTATAGAACCTGTTGAAGAATCAAAGTGGATTAGCCCTATGGTGGTTCAAGACAAGAAGACAAGAGAGATTAGGATATGCATAGATCTCAGGAAGCTGAGTGATGATTTTTTCCATGAACCCTTCCCTACACCATTCATTGATGAAGTGTTAGATAATGTGGGAGGTCAGGAAGTATATTCTTTTACAGATGGATTTTTAGGATACCATCAGATATGGATTTCCAAGGAAGATTTCCATAAGACCACATTTGCAAAATAATGGGGGTCCTATCAGTATACAGTGATGCCATTTGGATTGAAGAATTCCCCAGCCATCATTTCCAGGGTGCTGGTCAAAGAATTCAAGGAATTTCTGCATAAATTTCTAGAAGCATATTTTGATGATTGGACTATTTTTAGTTTATTAAAGAATCATATTGAATGTCTAAGGCTAATGTTTGATAAATGCAAGCAGTGTCAAATTGCTTTGAATCTGAAGAAGTGCATCTTCTTCTCACCATTTGGAGTGTTGTTAGGTCATATTGTATGCAAGCAAGGATTTTTGGTAGATCCATCCAAAATTGCCATTATAGTTGATCTACCCCCTCCTACTTCAGTCAAACAATTGTGCACTGCGCTGGGACACATAGGATATTAGAGGAATTTCATCAAAGGATATGCTTAGATCACAACACCCATGGAGAAACGTTTGAAGAAATATTGTCAGTTTAGTTTGACAAAATAATGCCAGTAGAGCTTCGACACACTGAAACAGAAAATGGTTACTGAGCCTATTATGGTTTTTCCGGATTGGACCAAGGAATTTCATGTGCATACCGACGCATCTTCCATTGCTTTAGGAGTTGTGTTAGCACAACCTAGAGGAGGATATATTGACCACCCGTTAGCCTTTGCTAGCAGGAAGCTATCAACTATTGAGATTAATTACACCACCATTGAGTGAGAAGGGTTAGCCATGGTGTATGCATTACAAAAATTTCACCACTACTTGTTGGGAGGACACTTTAAAATGTTTACTGATCACTCTACGCTGAAATACCTAGTCAACAAGCCAGTGTTGGGGGGAAGGACATGCAGATGGATTTTTCTATTTTAGGAATATTATTTTGAGATCATAGTAAAACCAGGGAGAATGAACAAAGGCCCAGATCACTTGTCAAGGTTGGAACATGGTGAAGAGCCGATCAGTTTGGAGGTTGCACTGTCAGATGCATAGCTACTAGCCATTAGAAATATTGATGACCACTTCACAGAGATATTCCAGTTCCTATCAACAATAATGACACTTAGTGAGTACACAATTCCTCAAAAGAAACAACTAGTAGTGCGCGCTGCATAGTTCTCCCTTATAGTTGGATATCTGTACAAGTTGGGACCTGATGAGAGATTAAGAAGATGTGTTATTGAGGAAGAACAACCACTAATCCTCACAGAAACTCATGAAGGCATCGCAGGAGGACATTAAGCAGGGAAAGAAACTGCACAGAAGGTTCTTAGAGCTGGCCTTTGGTGGCCTACCTTACAAAGAGATGCTAAAGACTATTCCAGAGCCTGCGATGTATGCCAAAGTGTTGGGAAACCTTCTAGAAGAGACAAAATTCCACTAGCACCACAACTAACCCAATAAGCATTTGAGAAATGGTACATTGACTTCGTTGGACCTATAAACTCACCAGGAAAGCATACAGGAGCAAGGTACATAATTACAACAATAGAATACTTCACCAGATGGGTGGAAGCAAGAGCAGTTAAGGACTGTAGTGCAACTATAGTTGCACGCTTCATATTGGATGACATCATAACCAGATTTGGATGCCCAAATATCCTTATGAGTGATCAAGGTACACATTTCATCAATAAGGCAGTTGAATCCCTGACTAAAGAATTTGTAGTCCACCATTAGAAGAGCACACCATACCATCCACAAGAAAATGGGATAGTTGAAGCATTCAACAAGATCTTGGAGACAACGTTGACGAAGACTTGCAGTGTGAACATGGATGATTGGGATCTAAGAGTACCAGCAGTATTATGGGCTTATAGAACCACTTGCAAGAAGATGACAACGCAAACACTTTTTAAGTTGGTATATGGTCTTGAAGTTGTTGTTCCAATGGAATATCTGGTACCAAGCCTAAGAATTGTTTCCTTTACAGATATGGATGACCCTGGCATTGTTCAAGAGAGGCTTTCATAGTTGGTTGAATTGGAGGAAGATACATTTATTGCAGGATTCCATCAGCAGGTTCAAAAGGAAAGAGAGAAGGACTATCATGATAGGCACTTCAAGAAGAAGGCATTTGAACAAGGTGATCTAGTACTGATATATGACAGTAATTTCATCAAACATCCTGGGAAGTTCAGAATGCATTGGCTAGGGCCATATGAGATCGATTATGTTATAGAGAGAGGAGCTGCACAATTGAAGACTCTGAATGGAGAGTGGAAGTAAGGATTAGTGAATGGGATCTGGTTGAAATTGTACTATAACAACTAGCTACCCCACAGTTCCTAGTAAACGAAAGAAGAAAAGGGTCTAGGTACCAGGTGTAGTTGAAACTGGGTACCAGACACAGAAAATACAGTCTACACAAGGAGGAAAAGGAGGCAAAGAGCATAAATCAGAGGCTCTCCACTGCACAGTCTAAAATTGAAGTGAAACAAGAAGATAAGATTTGAAGTGCCTCAGGAAGAGTCATAGGTGAGTGTTGGGGGCCTGTTGGCCCTTGGGTATGGAAGTACGTGAAGATCAAGGGAGAAAAAGGAAAATGCGAACTTTGCGAAAGACACAACGACTGTTACTGGGTCTAAGTGAGAAAAAGAGTAGGAAAGATGGAGTGAAGCCCGAGAAATAAAGTCGTTGGATGAGGAGATCGAGGATGAAAGATCAACAAGAAAGAAGGATTGTGGAAAACTCAGCAAGTGGAAAAATCCATGGTTAGATTATTTGGAACATCGAGCGAGAAGGAAGGAAAAATAGGTTGGTGAAGCCCTGAAAATACGGTTCAAGTTGACCTAGGGATTTAGACACCTATGATTTTGGTATCTAGGATTTCAGACACCTAGGTCTTGACCTAAGAATGTCGGTGAGTGATTGTAATGTATAAATAAAGGTCACGAGGACCTAGTTTGGGTTGGTACGATATTATTGTCGATCTAGTGGTATCGAGTTGTTGTTATTGTTATTGTTGGTTGTTGTGAGAGATTATTGTTGAGAGAGAGAGAAGCACTGAGTGAGAGATCCTTATGGTATTGTAGGATCTTCATATGGCTTCAAAGATCAACCCTACAGTTGGGTGCGCATGGAGTGGAGAGAAAGAGAGGAGAAGAAAGAGGATATGCTAGCTAAGAGAGCAGACAAGAACTATATGCTTCATCTTAATATATTATAAAGCACAGTTCTATGGATGTAGCCCTAGAGAGAGGATGAACCACTTATATTTTGTGTTGTGTGTGATTGGTATTCTTTCTCTGTCATTGATATACTATGATTGTGTTATTGTTTTAGATATGATAAGTAGATGTGCAGAGTAGATCCAAGGTGATAAGTGATATATGAATGTTGTGTTGTTATTGTACTAGATCCACTTGATATTCCCCTTGGTTGTAGACATATCTTTCCTACAACCCCCTCATAACTACTTTGGTTAAGATTGCATCTACTTCACAGGTGTTTCCGAAAGGGCCAATAGTTAGGGCTTGTTGGTGCGTTCTTGGAGTTGAACCTTTGGTTTTCCCCTGTGCCAACAATAGTTGAATATGAAGCTCTGGTATTGGGATTGAGGGTTGCCAAAGACATGGCCATTGATTTTTTAGCAGTTTTTGGTGATTCTGAGTTGGTCATCAACCATGTAAGGAGTATCTATCAAACTAAGCAACATAGTCTCAAGCAGTACATAAAAGAGGTAGCATACCTGATCGATAATTTATTTCTATCATTTAACCTCTCTTTCATTCCTAGAGAAAAGAATCAAAAAGCTAATTCTATGGCCTTAGCCGCCAGTACGTTCAAGCCTACCATTGGTCCAAATATTAAATATTAGGTGGAAATCAGACATAGAACAACCATACCAAACAACATAAAGCACTGGAAAGTCTTTAGTGATGATTTAGATTTGTAGATATTTCTTCACACCATTGATTAATTCTCCAATATCTCAATTGATCAAGAAATTCAAGAAGATGAAAATGAGAAATTAGAGGATCAAAAATATTCTCACCTGCTGAAGACAGTGGCTTGTCATGATATTGTGGAGCTGAAAACCAATCATATTCCAAAAGGACTAGTGCCTTTGGAAAGATTGTTCGACAGTAATTATTTTTACAAAGTAACTATCACGGAGAATCAAGAAGAGGTGACAAAGTGAAATATTGGGACCACTAAGAATCCCAAGATCATCAAGTTGTCCAAAGCATTGGCTACGGAACAAAAAGACAGGTATGTCAGTCTCATTAAAAATTTTGTTGATACTTTTGCATGGTCCTATGAAGATTTGAAGACATTTGATACTGACATCATCCAGCACAAGATCCCTCTAAAATCTATCTCCAAGTCACTCAAAAATAAAATTCGACAATTTAATCCCATGTTAATGTCCATAATTGAGAAAGAGCTAAAAATAATGTTGGATGCCAAGATTATTGTACCATTGAGGTATTCAAATTGGGTGGCCAACTTAGTACATGGGATGAAGAAGAGTGGGGAGATACACTTGTGTGTTGATTTCGAAAATCTAAACAAGTGTTCCTTGAAGGACAATTACCCCCTCCCCAAGATGGACCATATTCTACAAAGGGTGGTAGGTGCACACATAATTTCCTTGTTGGATGGATACTTTGGTTATAACCAAATAGCAGTATGTGAGGAAGATAAATAAAATACACCATTCACCAACCCATGGGGAACATTCATGTATGACAAGATTCCCTTTGGGCTCATGAACATAGGGGCCACTTTTTAGAGGGCCATGGACATTGCTTCATGGGGGAAAAAGACAAATTTATGGTCATATACTTAGATGAAATTACCATTTTGTCCAAGTCTCATGAGGAACGTTTACAACATTTGGAGTAGGTTTTCAAGAAATGCAGGAGGTATGGGATATCTCTCAATCCTAGGAAGTCTCATTTTTCCATGCCATAAGGGAAGCTCATGGGCCACATAATATCGGAGGGAGGCATAAAAAATTATCCAAAGAGGGTTTGTTCCATTCAAAAAATTGAGATTCCCAGAAATAAAAAGGTTGTCCAGTCTTTTATTGGTAAGATAAACTTCCTCGAACACTTTTTTTCCGAATTTTGCTAAAATTCTGAAGCATATTACTAACATGTTGAAGAAAGATGTTGTGATAAAATGGTCCTTGGAGGAGAAATCATCTTTCCAAACAATCAAGAAATCTTTAGTTGAATCACCTGGGTTGGTTAGCCCTGAATATACCAAAGACTTCTTCATTTTCTCCTTTGCCTCAGAGGAAACAATTGTTGTTGTACTGCTATAGAAAAATGAGGAAGGGCATGAGAAACCAATAGCCTTTTTTAGCAGAGTCCTTCGAGATGCTAAGCTCAAGTATGATAAATTAGAAAAACAGGCTTATGCACTGGTCAAAGCACTCAAGGCATTCAGGGATTACATGCTACAGTCTAGAATAACGACCTTTGTTCCTAGTAGCAGTGTCAAAGAGATTTTGGTCCAGCCAAACAATGAGGGGAAAAGAGGAAAATGGGTTATCAAGTTGTTGGAGTATGATTTGCACATAAATCCTACCAAGATGATCAAGGGGCAAGGACTGGCCAAGTTTCTATCAGAATCAAACTGCAAGGTGCTATAGTTACATCAAATATTCACCCAATCAGATGCACCCATCATACAACCTGGAAAAGACAACTTACATATATTTGAAAATTATTCCTCTTCACCTTGATATAAAAACATCATATATTTTCTACAAAATTTTGAATGTCCACCAGATGTGAAGAAGACAAAGGCCATGTCTCTCAAGTTGAAAGCCATCAAATTTTGCATTTCAAGCTACAACTGTATTGGAGAGATATTGTTGGCATCTTGTTAAGATGCCTTGATGAAAATAAAGCTACACAAGTCATAGCAGAAATGAAAAGAGGAGTGTGTGGAGGGAACCAACATTGGAAAGCTACAACGCTCAATATTGTGAGGGCAGGATACTATCAGCCCTCCCTTTTCTCTGATGTGTTTTCCAATGTTAGAGTCTACAATGAATGTCAAACTTTTGTAGGGAAACATAATTTATTATCACTACCCCTAAAACCTATCAAATCTAGTAGTCTGTTTCAGCAATGGGGGTTAGACTTCATAAGAGAAATAAATGAACCCTCAAGTGGAAAACATAAGTGGATCCTAACTACCACCGACTACTTCACCAAATGGATTGAGGTTGTGCCCACCAGGAATGCCACTGACAAGGTAATCATGAATTTCCTGGAAACTAATATTTTTCCAGATTTGGTTTCCCCAGCAAGATTGTAACAAACAATGCCCAATAATTCAAATCCAAGGCCATGATTTATTTCTGTGGCATCCAAAAAATTTCCTTGACACATTCCCCACCCTATTACCCTCAGGGGAATGGCTTGGTAGAATCATCAAACAAGACTCTCATCAGGATCATTGAAAATTTGTTGACTGAAAGAAAGAAATCCTGGGACTCTAAACTCAAATATGCCTTATCGGCTGACAGGATCAACACTAAGAAGTCTCTGGAAACCTCAACATTCCAGCTTGTTTATGGCATAGACGTTGTTTTTCCTACTCAAATCAGTATACCAGTGTTGAAATTATTGCAGGAGGATATTGAGGAACCCAATGACATCCAATGGAGGATCTTCTAGATTATAGAAGTTTAGTAGAGAAGAGAAGCACTTGATCAGAGAACAGAGGCATACCAGAGAAAGATCAAATCATCCTTTGATAAGAAAACCAAGAAGGAAATTTTTTAGGAAGGTGAACTAGTTTTGAGGTGGGATGCCAGAAGGGATGACAAGTCAAAGCATGGTAAATTCAAAAACCTCTGGTTTGGCCCTTTTAAGGTGATTGTAGTTTTGGAAAACAAAACGTTCATTCTGCACAATATATATGATACAAAGGTATTTGGAGGCCCAATAAATGGGCTCTTCCTGAAACACTATTTTGTTTAAGGATGGGGGAAGGATCCCCTTGTACCATAGATGCTTTCCTTTATTATTGCTTTTGATTAGTTAGTTGTGTGTGAATAAATACTCCATAGCCCAACAAGGCACTGGGGTGTAGTTTCAGATTTTAATTCAATAAAATGCATGTTTTAGGGATAGTAAAAAATACGTTGGGATGACACAAAAAAACGAGGGTAAGTGACGAAAGGTAAGAGAAGTTATCTAATCTAAATGCACCAATCTACAGCTCTTAGCACCTCCTAGGGACAAGCTATCCCCAGTTGGAGCCAATGTTGTGACCTAGGTCTCCATCACCTGTCTCTCCTCTCTTTTATGTATTCCTTCATCAACTTTTTCCTTTTTATGGTTGGTTAAGTCATTTTCCCATTACTGAGTGACTTGGTTCTTGTTTTCTTCTTTCCTTCTTGAGTCTTTGCGCATTTCATTTTCTTTCATTCTTGAAGGATGAAACATACATCATGTTTGGTTTGAATTAATTTTCACCATGTTTTTCGTCGATTGAGCTCACCACATGTTTCCCAATCATTTTTGTATGTACAGGGAATGCCTGTTCACACAACGCAACAATCTAGAACAACAATTTTGGGCTCAGATTGTGGGAACGAACAGGGAAATTTTCAACAATAAATATATGTGAATAAAATCATATCAACAACTGTAATTCATTGTAGGAACACATAATTGCGTGGATTTTAACACCAAGAGTCACCAAAAGACCCAAAGAGAATGTGGGCCATTCATCTACCATGACACACAGCGACAGATCATCTACATCAACAATTTTCACTTCAGGATTTTTCCAAGCACAAACATTCAAAACTCCTGAAGAGCCAAAGTCCCAAAGTGAATCAAGACCATACATCAATAGAGACACGTGGAAGCAGATCGTCCACTTCGGGAGTTTTCCTCCAGGATATTTTCAGGTTTCACATTCTAAAGTCCTGAAGAACAAAAGACCTGAAGTTTCGAAGTAAATCTATACCATCCATTAGACGGGACACGTGGCGACAGATTAGTTACTTCGGTGATTTTCCTTTGGGATTTTTCCAAGCACTAACATTTGAAACTCCCAAATCTCGAAGCCCGAAGTGTCGAAGCACATAGAAACCATCAATTGAGACACATGGAACACTCATGAGGCATGACACATGTCATTTGTCTCAGGTCATTCGGTTGTGTCATTCACCCATTTCCACATGACACATGTCACCTTTATCTCCAAGACACATCATCATCTGTGACATCATACTACATCATCTCACCACGTCACTTTGGTGATTTTCCTCCGGGAGATCTTCACTCTTAATATTTGAAACTCTCAAAGCTCAGATCTTCGAAGAGAATATGGGTTGTTCATCCATCATGACACGTGGAAACAGATCATTCACTTCAGTATTTTCCTCTGAGAGACGTTCCATTGTTCACATTCAAAAGACCTGAACCCTGGAAATCCTGAATTGAATCTGGACCATTGATCCCAGGTCAATGAGAATTGTCGATCCTTGTAGGTAAATGTCACAAAGATATCGGATCATAGTCATATTGACAACTATAGTTCATTGCGGCGACGCAAACTGCCCGGATATTAATTTTCCAGAGAAGTCCCGCAATTTAAACCGTGGTATTTCTGGAAGGGTACATGGCATCTTCTCGTGAATTGAGGGCCCAAAGGCGGTCTGGATCCAAACCACCCTCAAAAGCTCATAGACATGCCATCGTTCAACAAAGAGCTCTTTTTTGTCACTCCGAGGCCTATTTTCGGCCACTCAGTTCCTCCAACACATGCATTAGTTCTGTTGCAGACACAATAGGAGTTTTATTTGATTAAGTCCATCATTTTCCTATATTATATGCAAGAGTGGTCTTCTGTGTGTGATAAGAACCACTCTTGCTGATTTATTCCAGTATCTTAGTGAAGTTAAGATTTTTTTTTACAGATAGTTCCCTAGATCGAGGTCTCAATCCCCTAAGGACGAGAGCTTCTGCAACTCTTTTAAATAGTTATTTTTGGATATTGAAAATGTCATATTTTTTTACGAAGGAAAAACAATACAACAAACTGGTTGGACCCATTCTATGAATGGTTTAAAGATCTCTACCTGGTGAACATACTTTTGATGACGATGTTTTTTTCAACTCTTCATGTGTTTTCATTCTTATCTTCAATACAGTTTTTTATTTGTGCAACATACATTTCATTTCCTTTCAGCTATTGTATGACTTATTTTTACCGATATACAATTCGTCAAACAACTAATGCTTTGGTGAATATTTGTTTTCTACAACCTGTGGGAATTATTGTGTTTTGATACATGTTTGATGTCTTGAAATGATATTTTAAGTATTGAACTTCTTGCAGTAGATTATTGATTGAGTATTTTTTGTTTCCCTCTATTTTCTATAATTTCATTGGTTTGTCATTAGTGTGCCATCATCCAAGGAGGGCCGTCATCCATATCGTTCTTCCAGCCCAATATTGCCTTTGTCTTGATAGAATAATCATCTGACTAACCAACAAAATTTAAAGAAACAATCATTCTAAACTGATAGGCAGCCTAGATTTTCCCTTTAGCAGTCAAGTGTAGACCTTAGGACCAACAACGAGGATGAGGTAAAGTAAAGGGGATGATTTTTCCAGGTTCCGACAATGTATGATGATGCAACAAGGTTGCTACAGTATTAAAGGTATGTTTATATGCATATTTTGAAGGTTATATCTTGGTGATGGTATGGTATATTTTGTGGTATATTTTGGTGATTTTATGGTGCATGGTTTATGGGATATATTTTGGTATATTGTTGAGGCATATCATGAGTGATATGACACATGTTTGAGGTACATAGCTTATGGATGTTGGCACATGTTTGGTACATATTTTAGAGTCATATATTGATGAGGTTATGGTACATGCTTGGTGATGTTAGTACATGATGATACACATATTGGTGATGTTATGGTTCATGGTTTGATTCACGGTTTTTTATGCATACCTCACCCTCTACTAGGGTCTGCGCGACCTCTCGGTCTAGGATTATTCTAGTTGGGAGATGGAATTATCTCACAAGCTCCCTTTGAGCCCAAAATATTAATGAAAAGTTCCTTAAAAGCCTTCTTCTCAAGTGTAAATTTTTCTTTTCGGGAGTCCCTGAGCACTTGCAAAGCCTCCTCGGAGACTGAGGGCCAAAATAGTGGGCCAAAGCTACTTCCTCCAAAATTTTCGAGACTTCGAGACTTTTCTATCCTCTTATATAAATACACAAATTATGTGAACTATCGAACACTAAGAGACTAGATCAACGATCCATGATGAGTGTCGATATCAATAGCTCAAATTACATTTTTCGGGCTTTGACAATTTTTTATCACTCCAACACACAAACAACACCCGTGAATTGTTGATCGTCGAAAAGGAGAAGATTGGACGGTTCTTATTCTTCCACCAGATCAACGACTCTTAGCATTTGTCGCACTCCAGGCTTCGATAATTTCTTCACAATTCATTTTCCTCAAATACCTTGGATCGCCAAAAAGGTAATTTCACTGAGTCTCAGATCGATGGTCCACAATGCTTTGACTGGTAAATGGTCCATATCAATTCCCTTTAGGCTTCAACGATTTTCTTTGGTCATCGAACAACACAACTTCTAGTATCTCCTAACGCTGAAACATCGAATGATTATCCTTCCTCCACATGTCCCCTTCTAGATCAATGACTAGGATTCCTTCTGGGATTTTGGTATTTTCTCCCTGTCTATACATTGACATAAAATTGTCGAAGTGCCAAGTTCCCAAATTGTAGGATCTTGCACCACATGTCCTCTCCAACAGATGATTGGGATTGAATCCGGCCTTCGGGACTCTGCGAGCCTTCACAACAATGCCTCTATTTCCTCTGGAGTGTCGGACCTCTGAATATGATTCCACGTGTCTTCCTTGTAACTAATGGTCATGATCAACTCTAGTCTTTAGGACACTGGAGAGATCGACCTTATCTTCCCATTATTCTCTAGGAGAACCTATCATCTGGATCTTCTAATATTTTTACACGTTTCCTCTCTAATGGATGACCCAGATGAACTTTGGGTCTCTGGGACTTCGGGGGTTCCTCGACTCCTAACTTCTTCCAAAGTGATAATCCATTGGAGTACATGATATGATGACATGTGTAGTTAGACTTTGGATAGCCACGATTCACTATGTTCTTCGAGACTTCAGGGGTCCCAATTTCTCCACATGCCAAATCTTTCAAATGCACGAAGTCCGAAGGACTTTTACGATTAAAACTCACATAACTCCTCTTGATCCAATGACTATCCTATCTCATGAAACCTACCAAATTGATCTTGACCATAGATCTTTGATTCTCGATAACTCCTCCTTTAAACTTGATCCATGACTTCTCCGAACATTTGAAGTCTTAAATACTTATAGTTTTAAGCCGCATGCTTCTTCTCTATATCTAAGGGTGATGAAAGACCATGGATCCTCCTGAACATATCTCCATTGCTAAACTTTTAAACAATGAATATTCTCCTCCTCGAAGATTCTATTCTCTATCCTTCCTAAGCTTGACTGCACAAGATATATAAGATCCCTGGCACCCTCCTGTGCACTCCTGTGCACTTTCAGGGTTTTGACTTAGAAATTTTATTATTCCTTCCTTATGAAATCTTGTGCTCACTATCTCTTCTGATATTTTTTCCTTGAGGTATTCCAGACCTTTCGCGCACTCCTTATATCCTTTGAACTTCTAGGAAGTTATTGACTTAGATATTTTTGAAAACATTTACCTTACACACTCCTTGCGTTCATCCCCTCTAGAAA
Organism: Picea engelmannii; assembly: GCA_009831015.1. Taxonomy (NCBI): domain Eukaryota; kingdom Viridiplantae; phylum Streptophyta; class Pinopsida; order Pinales; family Pinaceae; genus Picea; species Picea engelmannii. The sequence goes on from ML805504.1 coordinate 26,276, forward strand.
TTATTTAACACTTAAAAAAAGTCTTTTTCCGATGCACTCCTTGCATGGTTCTTCTCAAATCATTTCTCTCCACTGAACAGTTGTGCACTCTCTACACTTCCACTAAACAAATGTGCACTCCTTTCACTTCAATTAATAAATTGTGCACTCCTTTCACTTCCACTATAAATTCATGTTATCTCTCCTGAGCTTCTGAGTCTAAATCGACTTTTCCTACTCACTCTTTGAGAGCTCTATGCACTCCTTGCACCAGGAATCTCAAAAGTGAAAAAAAAATGAAACTTACAAAAACATTCAAAGGTTTCCACACTTAACCATGAAAAACATATCCACACATAAAAGATGCATAAACTGGAAACTAATATTTTTCCAGATTTGGTTTCCCCAGCAAGATTGTAACAAACAATGCCCAATAATTCAAATCCAAGGCCATGATTTATTTCTGTGGCATCCAAAAAATTTCCTTGACACATTCCCCACCCTATTACCCTCAGGGGAATGGCTTGGTAGAATCATCAAACAAGACTCTCATCAGGATCATTGAAAATTTGTTGACTGAAAGAAAGAAATCCTGGGACTCTAAACTCAAATATGCCTTATCGGCTGACAGGATCAACACTAAGAAGTCTCTGGAAACCTCAACATTCCAGCTTGTTTATGGCATAGACGTTGTTTTTCCTACTCAAATCAGTATACCAGTGTTGAAATTATTGCAGGAGGATATTGAGGAACCCAATGACATCCAATGGAGGATCTTCTAGATTATAGAAGTTTAGTAGAGAAGAGAAGCACTTGATCAGAGAACAGAGGCATACCAGAGAAAGATCAAATCATCCTTTGATAAGAAAACCAAGAAGGAAATTTTTTAGGAAGGTGAACTAGTTTTGAGGTGGGATGCCAGAAGGGATGACAAGTCAAAGCATGGTAAATTCAAAAACCTCTGGTTTGGCCCTTTTAAGGTGATTGTAGTTTTGGAAAACAAAACGTTCATTCTGCACAATATATATGATACAAAGGTATTTGGAGGCCCAATAAATGGGCTCTTCCTGAAACACTATTTTGTTTAAGGATGGGGGAAGGATCCCCTTGTACCATAGATGCTTTCCTTTATTATTGCTTTTGATTAGTTAGTTGTGTGTGAATAAATACTCCATAGCCCAACAAGGCACTGGGGTGTAGTTTCAGATTTTAATTCAATAAAATGCATGTTTTAGGGATAGTAAAAAATACGTTGGGATGACACAAAAAAACGAGGGTAAGTGACGAAAGGTAAGAGAAGTTATCTAATCTAAATGCACCAATCTACAGCTCTTAGCACCTCCTAGGGACAAGCTATCCCCAGTTGGAGCCAATGTTGTGACCTAGGTCTCCATCACCTGTCTCTCCTCTCTTTTATGTATTCCTTCATCAACTTTTTCCTTTTTATGGTTGGTTAAGTCATTTTCCCATTACTGAGTGACTTGGTTCTTGTTTTCTTCTTTCCTTCTTGAGTCTTTGCGCATTTCATTTTCTTTCATTCTTGAAGGATGAAACATACATCATGTTTGGTTTGAATTAATTTTCACCATGTTTTTCGTCGATTGAGCTCACCACATGTTTCCCAATCATTTTTGTATGTACAGGGAATGCCTGTTCACACAACGCAACAATCTAGAACAACAATTTTGGGCTCAGATTGTGGGAACGAACAGGGAAATTTTCAACAATAAATATATGTGAATAAAATCATATCAACAACTGTAATTCATTGTAGGAACACATAATTGCGTGGATTTTAACACCAAGAGTCACCAAAAGACCCAAAGAGAATGTGGGCCATTCATCTACCATGACACACAGCGACAGATCATCTACATCAACAATTTTCACTTCAGGATTTTTCCAAGCACAAACATTCAAAACTCCTGAAGAGCCAAAGTCCCAAAGTGAATCAAGACCATACATCAATAGAGACACGTGGAAGCAGATCGTCCACTTCGGGAGTTTTCCTCCAGGATATTTTCAGGTTTCACATTCTAAAGTCCTGAAGAACAAAAGACCTGAAGTTTCGAAGTAAATCTATACCATCCATTAGACGGGACACGTGGCGACAGATTAGTTACTTCGGTGATTTTCCTTTGGGATTTTTCCAAGCACTAACATTTGAAACTCCCAAATCTCGAAGCCCGAAGTGTCGAAGCACATAGAAACCATCAATTGAGACACATGGAACACTCATGAGGCATGACACATGTCATTTGTCTCAGGTCATTCGGTTGTGTCATTCACCCATTTCCACATGACACATGTCACCTTTATCTCCAAGACACATCATCATCTGTGACATCATACTACATCATCTCACCACGTCACTTTGGTGATTTTCCTCCGGGAGATCTTCACTCTTAATATTTGAAACTCTCAAAGCTCAGATCTTCGAAGAGAATATGGGTTGTTCATCCATCATGACACGTGGAAACAGATCATTCACTTCAGTATTTTCCTCTGAGAGACGTTCCATTGTTCACATTCAAAAGACCTGAACCCTGGAAATCCTGAATTGAATCTGGACCATTGATCCCAGGTCAATGAGAATTGTCGATCCTTGTAGGTAAATGTCACAAAGATATCGGATCATAGTCATATTGACAACTATAGTTCATTGCGGCGACGCAAACTGCCCGGATATTAATTTTCCAGAGAAGTCCCGCAATTTAAACCGTGGTATTTCTGGAAGGGTACATGGCATCTTCTCGTGAATTGAGGGCCCAAAGGCGGTCTGGATCCAAACCACCCTCAAAAGCTCATAGACATGCCATCGTTCAACAAAGAGCTCTTTTTTGTCACTCCGAGGCCTATTTTCGGCCACTCAGTTCCTCCAACACATGCATTAGTTCTGTTGCAGACACAATAGGAGTTTTATTTGATTAAGTCCATCATTTTCCTATATTATATGCAAGAGTGGTCTTCTGTGTGTGATAAGAACCACTCTTGCTGATTTATTCCAGTATCTTAGTGAAGTTAAGATTTTTTTTTACAGATAGTTCCCTAGATCGAGGTCTCAATCCCCTAAGGACGAGAGCTTCTGCAACTCTTTTAAATAGTTATTTTTGGATATTGAAAATGTCATATTTTTTTACGAAGGAAAAACAATACAACAAACTGGTTGGACCCATTCTATGAATGGTTTAAAGATCTCTACCTGGTGAACATACTTTTGATGACGATGTTTTTTTCAACTCTTCATGTGTTTTCATTCTTATCTTCAATACAGTTTTTTATTTGTGCAACATACATTTCATTTCCTTTCAGCTATTGTATGACTTATTTTTACCGATATACAATTCGTCAAACAACTAATGCTTTGGTGAATATTTGTTTTCTACAACCTGTGGGAATTATTGTGTTTTGATACATGTTTGATGTCTTGAAATGATATTTTAAGTATTGAACTTCTTGCAGTAGATTATTGATTGAGTATTTTTTGTTTCCCTCTATTTTCTATAATTTCATTGGTTTGTCATTAGTGTGCCATCATCCAAGGAGGGCCGTCATCCATATCGTTCTTCCAGCCCAATATTGCCTTTGTCTTGATAGAATAATCATCTGACTAACCAACAAAATTTAAAGAAACAATCATTCTAAACTGATAGGCAGCCTAGATTTTCCCTTTAGCAGTCAAGTGTAGACCTTAGGACCAACAACGAGGATGAGGTAAAGTAAAGGGGATGATTTTTCCAGGTTCCGACAATGTATGATGATGCAACAAGGTTGCTACAGTATTAAAGGTATGTTTATATGCATATTTTGAAGGTTATATCTTGGTGATGGTATGGTATATTTTGTGGTATATTTTGGTGATTTTATGGTGCATGGTTTATGGGATATATTTTGGTATATTGTTGAGGCATATCATGAGTGATATGACACATGTTTGAGGTACATAGCTTATGGATGTTGGCACATGTTTGGTACATATTTTAGAGTCATATATTGATGAGGTTATGGTACATGCTTGGTGATGTTAGTACATGATGATACACATATTGGTGATGTTATGGTTCATGGTTTGATTCACGGTTTTTTATGCATACCTCACCCTCTACTAGGGTCTGCGCGACCTCTCGGTCTAGGATTATTCTAGTTGGGAGATGGAATTATCTCACAAGCTCCCTTTGAGCCCAAAATATTAATGAAAAGTTCCTTAAAAGCCTTCTTCTCAAGTGTAAATTTTTCTTTTCGGGAGTCCCTGAGCACTTGCAAAGCCTCCTCGGAGACTGAGGGCCAAAATAGTGGGCCAAAGCTACTTCCTCCAAAATTTTCGAGACTTCGAGACTTTTCTATCCTCTTATATAAATACACAAATTATGTGAACTATCGAACACTAAGAGACTAGATCAACGATCCATGATGAGTGTCGATATCAATAGCTCAAATTACATTTTTCGGGCTTTGACAATTTTTTATCACTCCAACACACAAACAACACCCGTGAATTGTTGATCGTCGAAAAGGAGAAGATTGGACGGTTCTTATTCTTCCACCAGATCAACGACTCTTAGCATTTGTCGCACTCCAGGCTTCGATAATTTCTTCACAATTCATTTTCCTCAAATACCTTGGATCGCCAAAAAGGTAATTTCACTGAGTCTCAGATCGATGGTCCACAATGCTTTGACTGGTAAATGGTCCATATCAATTCCCTTTAGGCTTCAACGATTTTCTTTGGTCATCGAACAACACAACTTCTAGTATCTCCTAACGCTGAAACATCGAATGATTATCCTTCCTCCACATGTCCCCTTCTAGATCAATGACTAGGATTCCTTCTGGGATTTTGGTATTTTCTCCCTGTCTATACATTGACATAAAATTGTCGAAGTGCCAAGTTCCCAAATTGTAGGATCTTGCACCACATGTCCTCTCCAACAGATGATTGGGATTGAATCCGGCCTTCGGGACTCTGCGAGCCTTCACAACAATGCCTCTATTTCCTCTGGAGTGTCGGACCTCTGAATATGATTCCACGTGTCTTCCTTGTAACTAATGGTCATGATCAACTCTAGTCTTTAGGACACTGGAGAGATCGACCTTATCTTCCCATTATTCTCTAGGAGAACCTATCATCTGGATCTTCTAATATTTTTACACGTTTCCTCTCTAATGGATGACCCAGATGAACTTTGGGTCTCTGGGACTTCGGGGGTTCCTCGACTCCTAACTTCTTCCAAAGTGATAATCCATTGGAGTACATGATATGATGACATGTGTAGTTAGACTTTGGATAGCCACGATTCACTATGTTCTTCGAGACTTCAGGGGTCCCAATTTCTCCACATGCCAAATCTTTCAAATGCACGAAGTCCGAAGGACTTTTACGATTAAAACTCACATAACTCCTCTTGATCCAATGACTATCCTATCTCATGAAACCTACCAAATTGATCTTGACCATAGATCTTTGATTCTCGATAACTCCTCCTTTAAACTTGATCCATGACTTCTCCGAACATTTGAAGTCTTAAATACTTATAGTTTTAAGCCGCATGCTTCTTCTCTATATCTAAGGGTGATGAAAGACCATGGATCCTCCTGAACATATCTCCATTGCTAAACTTTTAAACAATGAATATTCTCCTCCTCGAAGATTCTATTCTCTATCCTTCCTAAGCTTGACTGCACAAGATATATAAGATCCCTGGCACCCTCCTGTGCACTCCTGTGCACTTTCAGGGTTTTGACTTAGAAATTTTATTATTCCTTCCTTATGAAATCTTGTGCTCACTATCTCTTCTGATATTTTTTCCTTGAGGTATTCCAGACCTTTCGCGCACTCCTTATATCCTTTGAACTTCTAGGAAGTTATTGACTTAGATATTTTTGAAAACATTTACCTTACACACTCCTTGCGTTCATCCCCTCTAGAAATTATTTAACACTTAAAAAAAGTCTTTTTCCGATGCACTCCTTGCATGGTTCTTCTCAAATCATTTCTCTCCACTGAACAGTTGTGCACTCTCTACACTTCCACTAAACAAATGTGCACTCCTTTCACTTCAATTAATAAATTGTGCACTCCTTTCACTTCCACTATAAATTCATGTTATCTCTCCTGAGCTTCTGAGTCTAAATCGACTTTTCCTACTCACTCTTTGAGAGCTCTATGCACTCCTTGCACCAGGAATCTCAAAAGTGAAAAAAAAATGAAACTTACAAAAACATTCAAAGGTTTCCACACTTAACCATGAAAAACATATCCACACATAAAAGATGCATAAACTGAATCTCCTTCTTCTCATCTAATCCTACTTTATCATCCATCATGTAAGGGTATAGGTCTGCAACATTGAATATGGGTGATATTCTCACATCCTTTGACAGCTCAATCTCATATGCATTTTCATCAAATTTTCTAAGGATTTTACATGGTCCTATTTTCTTCATCTTTAATTTGTTATATGTTCCCCTTGGGAACCTCTCTTTCCTCAGGTGTTCTAAAACTTGATCTCCAACTTTTAAAGGAAGCTTGCTTATTTTTTGATCAAATTGGATTTTATACTTTTGAATTCTCTCCTGTAGCTGTCTCTTTATCTAATCATGAAGCTTCTACATCTCTACAAGAAAGTATTATTCTCCTGCACTTCTAAACTCATCATGTTTGAAATCCACTAACTTTGAAATTCCTCTCGGATGCATTCCATACACTATTTGAAATGGAATTTTTCGAGTGCTTATGTTTGGAGAATCTTTATAAGAAAACTCTGCCTGGGGCAGAATATTATCCCACTGGTTATGATGTTCAGTGACCAAACTCCTCAACAAATTTCCTAAACTCTAATTTACCACCTTAGTCTTTCCATTTGTCTGAGGGTGATATGTTGAAATGAAGGAAAAAAAAAATCCCATCCTTTTCCATAGGGTTCTCCAAAAGTGTCCCACGAACTTGGTATCTCTATCTGAAACTATACTCCTTGACAAGCCATGCAATCTCATAACTTCCTTAGAAAATAAAATGGCCATCTAAGTGGCATCACTGGTTTTCTGGCATGGTATGAAATTTTCCATCATTTAAAATATGTCAACCACAACAAATATGTAATCTCTCCCCCTCTAGGTTCTTGGCATTCCAAACACAAAATCCATGCTTGTTGCATCCCATGGCCTGTCTGCAATAGGAAATGGTTGATACAAACCAATGTTTTGATGCTTCCCTTTTGCATGGTGGAAAAATATACATCTGTCCACAAATTTATTCACATCATATCCCATACCTAGCCAATGGTATGAATAACTCAGTTGTGGATTAGTCTTTTCATGGCCAAAATGTCCATCCAATCCTCCATTGTGTTTTTCTTTCAACAGGTTGTCTCTTATTGAGCATTTTGGAATACAGAGTTGGCTTTCTTTGAACAAAAATCCATATTGAATTATATACTCTATCCACTGAATTATGTCCCTTAGTAAAGGGTTCTCACATGCTTGATAAGACTCCTTAAAATATGGATTTTCATGATACATTTCCTTAAGGTGTTCAAACCCTAAGGTCTCCACTTGAAATTCATGCATAATCAGACATCTCCTGCTCAAAGAATCAATAACTTTGTTAGGGCTACCACTAATGTGCTTAATAAAAAAAATAAAATTCTACATTAATTCTACCCATTTAGCATGTCTTTGGTTCAATTATTCTTGTCTCGTTATGACTTGTAAAGCCTAATTATCATTGTACAAGACAAATTCCTTTGGAATGAGATAGTGACTCAGCTTTTTCAGAGCTTGTATTACATCATAAAACTCCTTATCATATGTATAATATTTTATGTTAGTTCCATTCAAATTCTCAATAAAATAAGAAATAGGCTTATTGTCTTGGCTCAAGGCTACACCAATAGCTACTCCACTTGCGTCACACCTCACTTGAAATATCATCTTGAAATCTAGAATAACCATAATAGATTGTTCTGCTATCTTCTCCCTCAATACTTTGAATTTTTTTTCATCTTCCTCTGTCCAATTAAAAGACTTGTGTTTTTTCTTTATGGTGTCCATCATAGGTGAAAAAAATCCACTGAAATTCCTGATGAATTTCCTATAAAAACTTGTTAATCCATGGAATCTTCTCACTTCAAATATGCTTCTTGGAGAAGGCCATTCTTTGATTTCCCTCACCTTCTCTGGATCCATCTTCAACTCATTTTAATAGATAACAAAACCCAAGTATATGAGTTATGTATTCATGAAAGAACATGTCTTCAGATTTATCAACAACTTCTCTTGTTGCAACCTCCTCATCACTAATGTCACGTTCCTTAAGTGCTCTTCTTCAGTTTTACTGAGGACTAGGATATTATCCAAATACACAATTACAAACTTACCTATGAATTATTTTAGTACTTCATTCATCAATCTCATGAATGTGCTTGGGGTATTTGTTAAGACAAATGACATAACAATCCATTCATACAACCCTTCATTTGTCTTAAATTTTTTCCTCCATTCATCTCCTTCTCTCATTCTTATCTGATGATAGCCACTCTTCAAGTCTATCTTGGAAAAATAATTTTCTCCACTCAAACAATCCATCAAATCATCCATTATGGGTAATGGGAATATATACCTAATGGTAATCTTGTTGATGTCTCTAGAATCTCTGCACATTCTCCAGCCTCCATCCTTCTTTGGACTCAACACAGTTGGTATTGCGCATGGACTCAAACTTTCTTTGACCAAACCCTTATCCAACAACTCTTGGAATTTATTCTTGACCTCTTCATTTTCTTCAGGTGTTAACCTATATTTTGCTTTGTTTGGAAAACTTGATCCTAGAATAAGGTCAATGTGATGACTAATACTCCTAATGGGTGGAAAATGTCGAGGTAACTCATCCACCACAATATCGGCAAAATTATCCAACAATTCCTAAATTTATATAGGAAGATCATCCACATAAGTACTTGTAAGGATGAATCTAGGCTTTCTCACCATAGAAAACTGCATCTCGTATTCCTTCTTGACTTCATTCAATATTTCCTTCCCACTCATGAGAAGTATTCTTGGGCTAGCTTCCTCTTTCACTTTCTTATCCTCCATTAGAAACAAAATATGTGTACAACCATTCTTCTCAAGGGTGTAAGTATTTTTCTGCTCATCATGTATGACATTTCTATCAAATTGCCATGGTCTTCCCAACAAAATATCACAAATTTCCATGGGTATTACATCACACAAAATTTCATATTTATAACCTCCTATCTTGAATTCAACATTGCATTGTCAAATTACCATGACTTGGTGTCCCTTTGCAACCACGATACCTTGTATGGGTTCGTATGTGCAGTTTTCTCCAGCTCCATCTTTTCCACCATTTTTATGGATACGAAATTATCATTTCTCCCACTTTCTATGATTACTTTTCATAACCTGTCCTTGGTCTTGCAAGAATTCCTAAACAGATTGTTCCTCTGGACTGGCTCTTTTTCTTCTTTCTCTATATTTAAGATAATTTCCCTCATCACAAGGGACTTCCCATATTCCGCTTCTTCTGCCTTAACGTTCCTTATTTGAGCATCGGAAATGTGAGCTTTTCCAACTCCTTTTTTATTTTTCCTCTCGAGACATTCCCAAGACATATGCAATATCTTTCCACATGCATAGGATTTCACGTATCCTCCTCTACCTCTTCCTCTTCCTCGAGAAAAATAGTTTCTTCCACCATGTTTTTTGCCTCTGGAAATTCCTCCTCTTTCTGTATAACCATGATACTTTCTAGCTTCACGTTTGGGTTTATGGAACTTCTCTCGGATAGTTCCTTTTCCTCTGCTTGGAATCTTTCCTCTATTTCGCTGGCTTTGTTTTCTGGCCAACTTCTCCTCTACTTTTAGTGCTGAATGATAAGTATCTTCCACCATTATCATTGTCATCATGTTGATTTCCTCTTTTATTTCATATCTCAAGACATTAATATAGCTGACAACCTTTCCTTCATCGCTCTCACGATGTCCTGCTATGATTTTCAACCTGTAAAATTATCCAGTGTATTCTTTCACTGAAAATCCCTTCTGTCTCAAGTTCTACAACTTCCTAAACATATTTATTTGATAGTCCTTGGGTATGAACTTAGATTTCAATTTAGCTACCATCCTATCCCAATTTTTGATCTTTTTCTTACCTTTGTGCCTTATGTCGGCTTGCAATTCATCCCACCATAGAGTTGCATGTCCCTTTAGTTTGGTAACACATGCTTCACATTATTTTCATATTCGATCTCTTCATCATTTAAGTACTTGTCTAAGGATCTTATCCAATCCAACAACTCTTCAACATCCAAGTTTCCTTCATACATCGTAATTTCCATTTTTTCTCTAGCTCCCATTTTTGCAACAACTTTCAACAAGCATTCCTCTATAGCGCCTCCTTCTGCAACTCCTTCAACTTCCATTTCTTCAATCCTAGCTTCACTAATGTCACCAACATCAGGTTCTCTTCTCTACATTGTCTCCATGGTGTCTAATATTGCATAGATTATGTCTCTGATACCACTTGATGAAGACCCCATCCTATACCAGGGTCCGCACAACCTCTTGGTCTAGGATCGTTCTAGTCGGGAGCTGAAATTAGATCACGGGATCCCTCCGAGCCCAAAATATTAATGCACAGGTCCTTAAAATCCTTCTTCCCAAGTGAAAATTTTTATTTTCAGGAGTCCCTGAGCACTGGAAAATCCTCCCTAGAGACCGAGGGCCAAAACCGTGGGACAAATATTCTTCCTCCAAAAATTTTGGGACTTTGGGACTATTCTATTTTCTTATCTCCCAACACAAATTCCGTGAACTTATGAACACTAAGTGGCTAGATCAATAGTCCACAATGAGCATTGAGATTAACAACTCAGATTTCATTTTTTTGGCTTCGATGATTTTTTATCGCACCAACACACACACAACACCCATGAATTTACAATCACTGAAAAGGAGCATATCTGACAGTTCCTATTGTTCCATCGGATCGATAACTCTCAACCTTTTTCTCACTCCAGGCTTCGATGATTTATTCACAACGGCTTTTCCAAAAATCTCTCAGATTGCCGAAAAGCTAATTTCACTGATTCTCAGATCAAATTTCCACAGTGCTTCGACCGATGGATAGTCCATATAAATTCCCTTCGGGCTTCGGAAATTTTCTTTGGTTGTCGAACAACACAACTTCTCGTATCTCCTGACGCTGAAACACCGAATGATTATCCTTCCTCCATGTGTCCTCTTCTATATCAATGACTAGGATGCCTTTAGGGCTTTGGGGATTTTCTACCTGTCTATACGACATCGTAAAATTGCCGAAGTACCAAGTTCCTGAATTGTAGGATTTTGCACGATGTGTCCTCTCCAATGGACGGTTGGGATTGACTCCAACCTTCGGGCCACCGTGATATTTCACAACACTACCTCTATTTCCTTCGGAGTGTTGGACCTTCGGGCCTCCAGATCTGCTGCCATGTGTCCTCTCTGTAACCAATGGTCCATATCAACTTCCGAATTCAAGACTCCAGAGAGATCAACCTTCTCTTCTTGCTATTCTCTCAGAGCACCTATCCTCTGGATATTCTAATCTATAGACATACGTCCTCTCCAATGGATATCCCAGATAAACTCTGAGTCTACGGGATTTCAGAGTTCCTCCACTCCTAACTTCTTCTGAAGTGCTAAGCCACCGGAGTACACAATATGCTAACATGTGTCCTCAGACTTTGGATGGCCTTCAGGACTTCGGGGGTCCTGATTTATCCACATGCCATATCTTCTGAATGCACAAAGTCCAAAGGAATTTTTCGATTATACCTCGCGCAACTCTTCCTGATCCAATGAATTTCATCTCTCCTGCAACATCTCAAATGGATCTTAACCGTAGATCTTTGATTCTCGATAAATCCTCCTTTAAAATTGATCCACGACTTCTCCAAACGCACAAAGTATTAAAGGCTTACAGGATTAAACCCCGCAATGCTTCTCTAGATATAAGGGTGATGAAAGACCATAGATCCTCCCCAAAATATATCCACCATTCAACTTTTAAACAATGAATTGTCTGCTACTTGAAGATTGTGATCGCTATCCTTCGTGAGCTTCACTACATGAGATATATAGGATCCCTGGAACCCTCCTATGTGCTCCTCTACACTTTGAGCCTTTTGGCATAGAAATTTTATAAGTCCCTCCTGTTGAACACTTATGCTCGCTATATCTTCTGAGATTTTTTCCTTGAGGTATTCTAGACCTCTAGCACACTCCTTCCAGCCTTACAACTTCCGAGAAGTTATGGATTAATATATTTTTGAAAAAATATCCCTTACGCACTCCTTGTGTTCATCCCCTCTAGAACTTCTTCAACGCTTAAATAAAGTGTTTTCCCGATGCACTCCTTGCATGGGTCTTCTCAAATCTTTGATATTCAATGAACAATTGTGCACTCTCTGCACTTCCACTAAACAATTGTGCACTCCTTGAACTTCCATTGTAAATTCACGTTATCTCTCCTGATCTTCCTAGTCTATCTCGACTCGTCCTACGCACTCTTTGTGGGCTCTATGCACTCCTTGCACTAGGAATCTCAAAATAGAAAAAAAATTAAACTTACAAAAACATTCAAAGGTTTCCACACTTAACCATGAAAAACATATCCATCCATAAAAGATACATAAACAGATAAAACACAGAGAGCATAAAGAAACATCACATGTACTCAAATACTTCAGATGAACAAAAAACAATAAATTTGGAATAAAAAATGTTTGCTTGTATTCATTCAGTAAAATATGTACATGGACTCATACAACTCTCTGCAACTCTTCATAAGCTTCACCATCTTTTTTAGCATCAATAAGAATAATAGACAACAGCCTCATTTGGGCATACAATACATATATTTATACATCAAGGGGCTTCTCGAGCCTTCCCTCCAGACTACCTTCATATTCTCCTACCATAGTTATTACATTCATATACTAAGGACTATTACATTGAATGGAAATTACATTTAGATATGAGTCGATACTCAATATCTGTAAAACCCCATTTGAAAATTAAGACGATTACAATATCAACAACCTTATGTGAGGGATTATGACTCAAAATATTTAAAATATTTAAATTACAATCCTTTCAAAATAGAATGACGTGAACTCCTTGGAATTCAAAAACAATTTGAAATCTTCTTGTTGGGTGATGAGTTTCCCTCCACCTGGCCTCTTTAATTGTTGATGGTGATGCTCCTACATCAGTTTGACACATGGTTGAGACACATATCATGATGATGATATGGTGCATTGTTAGAGGCACTTTTCAATGAACTTAGTACATGCTTTGGTAATTTTTTGAGGCACTTCATTGTTGATATATTATGGTACATGTTATATGGGAGTATAGAGAAATATCATGAGTGATATGGTATATGGTTGAGGCACATCTCATGGTACATGATATATGGTGTTATCACACAATCTATACTTTCCAAAAGCCTAAAGGCAGGTAGGCCTATATTGATGTAACATAGAGGTAGTCCTATCATTGTCACTCCAACATGATACCTCTTTCTATTTAGGAGGAGAAGAAACTCACTCCAAGGGAGACATCCCAAGACCTAGTTTGTTGATGAAGGGTAAAAATAATATGTAAGACCCACCCTTATCTCTAGGTCACTCTAGGAAAGAAATCACTTGGTAAAGTTTAAGGAGGAAAAAGGAAAAGTGAATGAATGGTACCTTCCCTTTACCAGTGAAACAAAAATTGTTAGCAGCAAACAATGATATCAATGTTTCAAATTAGTGACTTCAAGATATAAGTATGCTACTGAAACACTAAAAGATGAAATGTATAGTAACAACAAATATGTCTATAAATTGAAAGCTATGATCACAAGAATGATACAAATACCTTGAAAGTTTGATAATAGTTTGTCACTTACCATTTCAAGATTTAAGGAAAATCAATAAGTGACCTGAGTATGTTGTCAAAGCACTTGCAACAAAAATAAAATAATAATATGAAAACAACAAAACCACTTCATAAAGTACTTAAATTATGCAATTTAAACAAATACTTTAGCATATAATCATAGTATTTTTTCTTGTACAAGTGTTGGGTGGTTTTATAAATAGTTTGAGGGATGTTAAGGGGTTGGAATGATGGTTGTAATAGCAGTTTCAACAACAGAAACAACAACGAAAGGAATACTAGAGCCTTGGGATAATAACACTTAGGAAAATGCAAATTTTTGGTTTAGTTTTAGAGGTTAGTATGTTTATTAAGGTTGCTAAATAAGGTTTGTAAGAACAATTATCGTAGGAGTAATATGGTTTTTAGTGCTAGTGAAAATTTGAATAAGATGTGTTGAAAGTTTGTTTGGTCTCATTCATCCACAAGAGTGTACAAATCAGTGCCTTTTAGGGTATTATGGAGTTAATAATAGTAACAATATCACTTGGGAAATAAAATAATGATAATTCTTAGCTAAGGGAAGAAGTAAATGCAAGAGGTGTTGGCACTTCAAGGCCTCAACCATTTTCCCTTTTTAAGGGAGGTTTTTCTAAAGAGTAGGAACTTCTAGGCCCTAGCATACCTTCCTTCCTTATCTTATGAAAGATAATTTAATTGGTGACAAGAATGAGATTACTAGAGAACTAGAACTTTAGGGCTCTAATAATCATCCCAAGTAAATGTATAATTGGAAAGATAAAGCTAGTAGAATGGTTATACAAATAAAGAAGCATTTATTGTTTCTCCCCTAGGGTTTAAACAAGCAATTTCATAATATTAGATATGAAACAAGTAAATTTTACCACAAACATCGATCACTTGAATAAAAATGCATTTTTTCCACTTACTTCACCAAAAATAATCATGTCAAACCCTAGTTGAGGACCATTCCACCATGAAAAATGAGAAAATACACCACCATAAAGCTCTCCCAAGAGGTGCACACTAATTATTTCATCCAATAACCCTTAAAGAGGGCGAAAATTTTAGACCACCACTTATATGTGATGAGTTATGATCTAAAAATGAACTTAGTCAACCATATTTATATGGGAAATCCTAGCTAATTAATCTAACAGTTGTGTCTTTTCATAAAACAAAGCCTACATGTCAACTTTCTCTTAAAATTCAAAATTAAATCATTTTTCAAGATATAAACCCTAAAGAGGATGACATCATCCTTTCTAGGGTGACATTAGGCCTCCTCCATTGGACGTTGAGGTCATATAAAAAAACTTTGGTCCTCCAAAGGCCCTCATCCATGCCACACGTGCCAAAAATGCATCCCAACATCTCTCAATGTCAAACCCTATCTCTAGGTGACATCATGGGGCTACTAGGGTGATGTCCAAGGTCTCCAAAGCCAACATCCAGGTGGGGAAGGGTGGAATCTCATTATTTAGGCCTGCTAGGGTGCCTCCAAAGGAAACATCCTCTTCCTTCACTGTGCAAGCCTTGAATTTCTTATTACCCCCTGGCTTTGATCCCTCATGAAGGTCTGAGCTAATCATTCCTTTATGTGTACCTATCCACCAGGAAAGGTTCTACAGAAACAATATGTATGCCCTCCAAGGGTTGATAATTCACAAGTATCATAGCATGTAAATCACATCTAATAATTAAATTACCTAAATGTGTGCATAAACACCCCCTTAACCCCAAACATATTCTCAAAGACGTTATGAAATTTGACAAGTTAGGTTTGGAGAGGGTCTCAGGGTGTCCTATTAGGCTAATCCTTCTTAATTTTGGGGTGTTTCCCAGGTGGATTCTAGTCCAAGTCATGTAAGTGTATGAGGTGGCATGGGGTAAATATTTGGGCATGGGGTGCATGTGATAACAGGGAAATGTAGAGTCTTACATATGGGTTCCTTTATGGAGGGTGATTTTCACCTTGTCATGGATGAAATTGTTTCCTATCCCATTCATTTCCATTTATTCTTATATTTATTTCTTTTGATATTTTTTACTTGTCCTTCAAGGGGAAAGTTGAGGTCCATTGTCCTAGCTTGAGACCAGAGGTGATAATGTTATCCATAAAAATTTCATGGAAATTAGAGGGTTGGATTTGCTGGCATGTTTTACAATAATACTTTGCTTGTCATTGATGGCCATAACAATAGTGAAACCAAACCTTGTGTAAGAATTTGCTGCAAGGAGTGCACAGATCCACAATTCAACTAAGTATCGAAGCGACTCTTTAAGAATTCATGAGTGCAGAAGACGAGAAATATCAGAAGAGATATCGATTTCCAAAAGTGTATACGAGGTCCAAGAGATGGAATCGCAGGAGGAGAAAAGGTCAAGACCCTTGAACACTTAGAAAACCTTCTAAGTTAGAGAGATCAAAATCTTAGGAGGAAGAATGATAATGGTCGTTGGATCACCAATCCATAGGAACAACAACCATCCAATCAAATGAAGGTGCATGAGAATTAGAGCCTTTCACATGCAGGAGAGGGATATTGCCAAAGTTATGAAGTCCTGAAGTGTTTTAGGGCCGTCCATCATCGAGGAGGATAGGTGGTGCGAGATTCACAACTCCAAAATTTTGTGGTCGTGGAGGAGGTGAAATAGCTGAAGTAGATCTTGACTGTTGATAAACAAGAGGTACGTGTCAGTAGATCAATAACTCCATGGAAATCAATTCAAGAGTTTCGGTTGAGAATTGAAACTCTCGAAGTCCAGAGAGCTCTAGGAGATCTGGATCGTCAGATCCAGAGAGACATGTGGCACCAGATTGTGGACTCCAGAGAAATATGTTTGAGAGGTTTGTATTTGAGATTTGAAACTCTCGAAGCCCGAAGATTCGGAGAGATGAAGTAAATATCGATTGTCCGATCATTTGAAATAGATCTTAGTCATCATATCATCCAAAATAAATCTCAAGCATCGGATCATCCGAGATATATCTAGGTCGTTTGATCCAGAAGATACGTGGTGTAAATCTGTGGATTTCGGGTAAAGTCCCAAAGTAAGCCTCAACCCTCTGATTCAAGAGGACACCTGGAAGAATCCCGTGTACTTTGAGGGGAAGTGAAGTTTGATATTTTGGATCTCATAAGTCCAGAGACCCAAAGGAGATCTTGAAGTTTGAGCGAGGAAGGGCCCACATGACCGTTGATCTAGATGAAAGTTCAAATCCCCGAAGCAGAGGCAATGTTGTTGATTGAGAAGGGAAGGTATCTACAGATTGTCAACTCTGGAAGATTGACGTATGGAACAAAGGAAATTTTGAGACTTGAGAATTTTGAAGTCCAAAATTCTGAAACAAATCACTGTCGTTGATTTGAAAGAGGTTAGATATGATCTATAGGGTTGAAGGGGATAGATCTGATCCGTCAGTTCAGAAGAACTGTCAAGATCATGAGATCGACGGTCTAGTTGCATTGCAGGGATTGAAGGTGCATGAACTTTAAAAAGTTGAGGGTGAGCCACAATCGAAACCACAGTTTTGGAGAAAGGACACATGGAGACTCGAGGTAAATTGTGGGGCAAAATGTAGTTTGATCTAAACCACCTTTGGACATGCCTACAATCGCGTGTTCATGTGATATCATCGCCCAAGGTCATATTGAGAAATGGAGCTAGCACTCACCAGACTGAGATCACGAAGAATATTTTGAATGGGCGTGTGGTCACCATCAATGGTCACGTAAAGGAAGGGGCTTAGAAGCCAAAGAAGCCAAAAATGACTGACTGTAACTGCCAGAGAAGAAGAAGAGTTGCAACTTCCAAAGAAGCCACAGAATCTTAGAATAATGATGACTAATGATGAACAGATTCAGAATAACCACTAGAGAAGATGAAGAGTTGCAATGATGATCATGTAGAGGACTCAACATGAGAAAGATATGCAGAACAAAGAAGAGTTGGTTCTTTTTCGATAGATAGGCATGTGGGTATAAATAGACAGGGTGCATGACCTAAAGGGAAGACGAGAGGCACAACGTATAGTATGCAGAAGTAGTACAATGCATAAAAGGAAGAAGAGAAGTTGAACAAGGGATGGGGCGCAGGAGGAAAAAGAGAAGATCATAGAAGCATAAAGAGGAAGAAGAAAAACAAAGCATAGAAGCTAAAGAAGGCAGAGGAGACATGGAGCTATAATAGACCATATCAGAGACAGAGAAAGTAAGTAAAGTTTTGCAATATTAAATCAGGGTGGTAGGCTGGTGCTAGGGAGGATTGTAGTCCTCTAAATTCTAGTTGGTGCTAGAATATATTCCAGGAGTTGGTGCTAGAAGATATTCTAGGAGTTGGTGATTCCATATAGTTGGTGCTAGAGAAACCTAGGAGTTGGAGCTTCCATCTAGTTGGTGCTAGATAAATTTGAGAGTTGGTGCTCTCTACAAGTTGTAGCTTTCTATCAGAGGTTGTAGCCTCATGTTTGAGTTGGTGCTCAAAGACTATGATGTACATGAAGGTTGGAGCTTGATTGACATCCGAGGAAGAAGAGGTTTTCTCCCTTTATGGGTTTCCTCATGAAAATATGAGTCTCTATGTATTCTATGTGATTGATCAAATATTGTATATCTATGCATGTTAAGTTATCAGTAGCACATTAAATAATAATCTAGAAAGATTCAGAAAAGAACAAGAAAATTTTCAACCTTATATTATAACTAATTCACCCCCCCCCCTCTTAGTTATATTTCCAACAATTGGTATTAGAGTCGGTGCCTTTGATCAAAGGTAGATCCATAAGCTTGAACATGACTAGTCATGAAAGGAGTTCAAATAATAGAGCCCCTCTATTTGATGGAACAATTTTTTCCTTCTGGAAAATAAGGATGAGAACATGTTTAATGTCTTTGGGTGTTGATGTTTGTGATGTCGTTGAAATTGGATATGTGAAGCCTTTATTATTGGCCTCAAAAGATGATAAGATGGAGTTTATATTTAATGGAAAAGCAATGAATTTCGTCCTCAATGGAATTGCAGAAGACGGGTTTTTCAAATCCATGCACTGTGATTCAACAAAAGTTATGTGGGACAAGCTGATAAGTAGTTATGAAGGTAATGAAAAGGTGAAAGAGGAAAAACTACAGACTCACAGACTGAAATTTGAGCAGTTAAAGATGGATGAAGAAGAAACTATCAGTAAATACTTCTTATGTATAGAATAAGTTGTCAATGCTATGAAAGGTCTAGGTGAAAAGATAGATGAACCTTTTCTAGTCCAGAAAATATTAAGATCTCTTCCTGATAGATTTAACTCAAAGGTATCTTCTATAGAGGGAATAACTGATCTCAAGATGTTGACACTAGATCAAATTCTTGGAACCCTAACTTCTTATGAAATGAGAATCACCAAAATTAAATCCACTACAAGAGAGGCATCCTTTAAAGTGGAGAAAAACACAAACTCCGAAATAGATGAGATTGAAGAAAATTTTGTGAGAAGACTGACGAAAGGAACACGCAAATACAAAGTTAAACCTCCCTTCAAATGTTTCAACTATGGTAAGATAGGCCATTTTTCATCTAAGTGCCCTCACAAAATAAAGGATCAGACATATGATGATGAAGAGAAGCACAAGCACAAGAAGGTATATAAAGATAATAATTTTAAGAAGAAAAGCCTTTGTGTAAACAATGATGACGATCCTTCAAATGATG
The DNA here is from genome assembly GCA_009831015.1 of Picea engelmannii. Lineage (NCBI taxonomy): Eukaryota > Viridiplantae > Streptophyta > Pinopsida > Pinales > Pinaceae > Picea > Picea engelmannii. Next base: position 45,904 of record ML805504.1, read on the forward strand.
AAAGTAGTGACTCGTCTATTGAAAGTAAAATAAATGATATCATGCTATAACTTTAGAAGACCTAAATACTGAAGATACAGGAAGTGATTTCGCTGATTGTGAAGAAGTAGTAGATCTTGAAAGAGAACTTGTCGGTGCCATGGAAGAGATTGATAGACTCAGAGAAAAGAAAAGAAAAGAAAAACAATTACTACTCAGGTATGAGAAAGCAGGAAATGAACCATCTGAATAAATTGCTCTGTTGAAGGTTAAGTTAGAAGAATCTAATAATATTGAATACATCCTCAAACAACAATTGAAGGAAGCCGAAACAAAACGTGAAAAATTGGAAGCTGAAGTAGTGACCGTCAGAAAAGATCTAGATAAATTTCAGGCCTTATATCATCAAAATCTGGCAAGTATTAAATCCTCAGAAGGATTAGCCTCCATTCTGAATCAGTAAAGGAATTCAAAGTTGAAAACTATTCCGGGTTATGAAGAGGTATCAAGTAGTAGTCAGCCAAGCAACAAAAAATCCATCAAGTTTGTCAAATCTACAACCATTGACAACAAAAAACCTCTAGAAACAAAGGAAGATAATCAGCCGCCTAGGAGGAGTGAAGAAAAAAGTACAAGAAATGAATCTGTAAAACAAAGAAATAATACACCCTTTGCTCAAGGAAATCATCATCATGGAATAAATCTACCTCCTCAATGAAGACAACCATTTTCCAGGTACAATTTTTTTTTTATGGATACTATTTTTACTGTTCTCACTTTGGCCAAGAAGTTGTAAATTGTTCTTTAAGATTTAGACATGAGAAATCAAGACTGCAAGGGGATAAATAGCTACCATAACAAAGAATGAGACATCCAAATAAAAAACAACCACAAACTGCAAATCATGTGATGGATAGGAAAAAGACACAGATTAAGCATAACAATCGTTATGATCCTTTGTTTAACGAACCAAAATGTTACATCTTCCATAATTATGGACATAAATTTGCAGACTGTCGATTAAAGAACTATAAGCCAGATTCAAATCACAGATCTAAAAATGTCAATATTTGGAAGAAGAATGAAGATAACAAGTGTGTATTAGTATTATCAGCTCAAAAACAAAAGAACCCCTGGCATATTGACAATGGATGCTCCAGTCATATGACAGGTGACAAAAGTAAGTTCCTATCACTCAAAGAAAGTAAATCAGGAAGTGTGACTTTTGGAAATGATGCTCCAAGAAATATCAAAGGTAAAGGTCTAGTAAGCTTAAGTAATGGAAGAAGCAAAGATCAAGATGTATTATTTGTTGATGGTTTCAAGAAGAATTTTCTTAGTGTCATTCATATGTGTGACAGAGGATGAGAAGTCACTTTCACTGTCAGGAATTGTAAAATAAAAAGAGTGAACACAGGAGATCCGATTGCAAAACAGGTTAGAACTGAAAACAATGTCTATATTCTGAAGGAAGATAAGGAGAAATGTCATTTAAGAAAATTTGATGAAAGTTGTTTATGGCACAGAAGACTTTGACACCTGAATTTTGATCATATTGTCAAACTGAATTATGAAGGTGTTGTGAAAGATCTTCCAAGAATATCCAAGCCTCATAACTCTGTATGTGAATCCTGTCAAATGGGAAAGATGACTCATGCTCAATTCAAAATGAAGAGTTTCACATATTCAGAGAAACTGCTTCAACTTGTTCATATGGATCTGTGTGGACCATTGCAGAAGGAAGGAACTAGAGGAGAAAGTTACTTTATGATGGTCATTGATGAATTCTCCAGACTTATGTGGGTTTCCTTTCTGAGAGAAAAATATGATGCATTTTAGAAGTTCAAAACATTTAAGGCGTTAGCTGAGAATCAGACAAGAAGGAAGTTAAAGGGAATTCACTCAGAAAGAGGAGGATAATTTCTGTCAAAATATTTCAAATAATTTTATGATAGACATGGAATTAAAAGAGAATATACTATTCCAGTTACTCCCCAACAAATTGGAGTTGTAGAATGTCAAAATAGATTAGTTCAGTAGATGGAAAGGGCTATGATGAGTGAAAGGGGAATTTCACAAACCTTCTGGGTGAAATTTGTTCACATGGCTATTCATATTCTGAACAAAGTGCATCTAAGGCCGAACAGTGATAAAACTCCATATGAGTTGTGGTTTGGTTGACTTGCATCAATCAAGCACTTCAAAGTATTTGGAATTAAATGCTACATAAAAAATACCGATGATCATCTAGGAAAATTTGATGGTAGAGCTGATGAAGGTATTTTCTTAGGATATGCAATGAACAGTAAAGGATACATATTCTTTAAAAAAAGAATGCATAAATTAGTAGATTGTATTGATGTTCGAATTGATGAAGAATCTCTTGTGAAAGATCAAGAGAGAATAAGCACTAAGTTAGATGAAAAAGATGACGAGAATAATTAAAATGAAGAAAAGAAAATCTCAGATTCACAAGAAGATGATGAATTAGGAGGAGAAGAGACACCCAGACAAGAAGAGCCAAGACAACAATCAGTATCAAATACTTCCTCCAGAATTACTCAAAAGAATCATCTTAAAAGTCAAATAATTGGTGAGAAAGACAAAGGTGTACAAACTAGGAGAAGGATAATCAAAGACACCAAGAAATCACATATAGCCTTCATATCCATGGTGGAACCCAAGAACTTTAATAAAGCCAGTAAAGATGTAAATTGGTTAAAATCAATGAATGAGGAACTGGATCAGATTGAAAAGAATGACACTTGGGAACTCGTTCCTAGGCCAACAAATAAAAATGTAATAGGATCCAAATGGGTCTACAAAAATAATATGAATGAGAAAGGAAATATTGTAATAAATAAGGCTATATTGGAATGCAAAGGATATGCTCAAATAGAAGGATTGGATTTTGATGAAACATTTGCACCCGTAGCAAGATTAGAAGCTATTAGAATATTTCTTGTCTATGCTTGTCATAGAAGGTTTAAAGTCTATCAAATGGATGCCAAGTCATGTTTTCTAAATGGAGATCTAAAAGAAGAAGTCTATATGGAACAACCAGAGGGTTTCAAATTGTCATATAACCCTGTCTTTTTCTGCAATTTGAATAAAGCGTTGTATGGGTTGAAACAAGATCCTCGTGCCTGGTATTATAGACTGGATAAGTATCTTCAAGACAAAGGGTTCAAGAGAGGAAAAATTGACAACAATCTATATATAAAAATAGAGGGTAATGATTTACTCACTGTGTTGGTCTATGTAGATGATATCATCTTCGGAAGTAATAATTCTTCATTGGTACAATGGTTTTCTTCTGCCATGTAGTCCAAATTTGAAATGTCTATGATAGGGGAACTATCATTTTTTCTTGGTTTGCAAATTACTCAGAGGTATGAAGGAATATTTCTTTGTCAGGAAAAATAACTAAGAGAAATGTTAAAAAGGATTCAAATGGAATATTCTAAACCTATGAGAACACCTATGGTCACTAGATGCAAGTTAATCAAGGATGATGACTCGCATGATGTTGATTAGAGTTCATATAGGTCTATGATAGGTAGCCTGTTGTACATCACAACATCTCGTCCAAACATAATGTATGTTGTTTGAATGGTAGGAAGGTATCAGTCTACACCTAAACAAAGTCATCTGCTAGAAATCAAAAGAATATTCAGACACGTGAAAGAAACAATGAACTATGGCCTATTGTATCCTAGGAATAAAAATTTTCAATTATTAGTCTATTCAAATGTTGATTGGGCTAACTACATGGATCAAAGGAAAAGAATGAGTGGAGGTGCATTCTTCTTAGGAGATTCTCTTGTAGCATGGTTGAGAACGAAGAAAGGTTCCATTTCCTTATTGACTACATAAGATGAATACATTGCAGCTGCCCCTTGATGTACCCAAGTATTATGGATGATTCAGACACTTGCAAACTTGGAGGTAAAGTATACTGCACCGATACAAATTCATTGTGATAATACTAGTGGAATTAGTGTGTCCAAGAATCCTGTATTTCACTCCAAGACCAAGAATATACCCATCAAGTATCACTTCTTTAGGGAACAAGTAACCAACAATGTTGTTTCTATGCATTATATTCCATCCAAAGATCATATTGTTGATATATTCACTAAATCGCTTGCAAAAGCTTAGTTTGAGTATCTATGCTAGAAGTTGGGTGTGACCCTGTTATCAAGTTAAAATAGTCTATCTGATCAGGGGGAGAGTGCTCATAGTATATCTAATTAGAGGGAGAGTGCTTATTGTCTCTCTGATTAGGGGGAGAATAGAGTCAGTCTCAATTTTCCTTGACATTGATGTCAAAGGGGGAGAAAAGGTGTGGTTTGGATGCTACAGTTGGAGGTCTAAGAAACATAGTGCATCCTTTCAGGGTTTCCATCAATGCCAAAGGGGGATATTGTTGTCATGTTTTACAAGAACAATGTGCTTTTCATTGATGGCTAGAACAACAATGAAACCAAACCTTGTGTAAGAATCTGTTGTAAGGAGTGCATAGATCCAAAATTCGGCTAAGTATCAAAGTGACTCTTTAAGAAGTCATGAGAGAAGAAGATGAGAAAGCTCAGAAGAGATAGCGGTTTTCAGAAGTGGAGACGAGGTCCAAGAGACATAATCACAGGAGGAGAAAAGCTTGAGACCCTTGAACACTTATAAAACCTTCTAAGTTAGATATATCAAAATATCAGGAGGAAGAAAAACAATGGTCGTTGGATCACTAATCCAAAGGACTAACAAATGTCTGATTAAATCAAGGTTCATGAGCCTTAGCACCTTACACACACAGGAGAGGGAGCTTGTCAAATTTCTAAAGTCTCAAAGTGTTTTAGGGCCGTCCATCGTCGAGGAGTATAGGTGGCGCAATATCCACAACTCCAGAAGTTTGTGGAAAAGGAGGAGGTGAAATAGCCGAAGTGGATCCTAACTGTCGATCACCAAGAGGTAGGTGTCAACAGATCAATAACTCTAGTGAAATCACTTCAAGAGTTTTTGTTGAGAATTGAAACTCCCAAATTTCAGAGAGCCGAAGGAGATCTAGACCGTCAGATCTAAAGAGACATGTGGCACAAGATTGTGGAAGCCAGAGAAATCTATTCCATAGGTTTTCAATTGAGATTTGAAACTCCCAAAGCCCTGAGAGCCAGAGATATGAAGTAAATATTGATTGTCCGATCATCTGAAGTAGATCTCAGTCATCATATCATCCAGAGTAAATCTCAAGCATTGGATCATCTATCCTCATATCATCCAGAGTAAATATCAAGCATTGGATCGTTCGAGGTGGATCTGGGCTGTCTGATCCAGAAGAGACGTGGCGTAAATCTGTGGATTTTGGGTAAAGGCCTAAAGTAAGCCTCAACTGTCCAATTCAAGAGAACATGCGGCAGAATCCCATGTACTTCAAGGGGAAGTGAAGTTTGAGATTTGAGATCTGAGAAATCCAGAGACCTGAAGGAGATATTGACCATTCAGTGAGGAAGGGCCCATAGGATCGTTGATCTAGTTGAAAGGTCAAATCTCTGAAGCAGAGGAAAAATAGTTGATTGAGAAGGATAGGTGTCTGTATATTGTCGACTCTAGAAGATTGACGTATGGAAGAATGGAAAGTTTGATACTTGAGAATTACGAAGCTCGAAATTCTAAAACAAATCATCATCGTTGATTTGAAAGAGGTCAAATATGATCTATAGGGTTGAAGGGGATAGATCCGAGCCATCAATTTAGAAGCATCGTCAAGATTGCGAGATCGATAATCCAGTCACATTGTGGGGATTGAAGGTGCACGAACTTTAAAAATTTGAGGGCGGGTTGCAATCGAAACCATGGTTTTGGAGAAAGGACACGTGGAGACTTAAGGTAAATTGTGGGGCGAAACATAGTTTGATCCAAACCACCTTTGGATAGGCCCACAATCACATGGTCATGTGAGATCATCACTCAAGGTCATATCAAAAAACATAGCTAACGCTCACTAGACTAAGATCATGAAGCATCTTTTGAATAAGCATGTGGTCACTTAAAGGAAGGGGCTTAGAAGCCAAAGAAGCCAAAAACAACTGACTGTAACTTCCAGAGAAGATGAAGAGTTGTGATTTCTAGAGAAGCCACATAATATCATAATAATGGACACTAATGATGAACAGATTCAGAATAACTGCCAGAGAAGATGAAGAGTTTCAATGATGATCATGAAGATGACTCGACGTGAGAAAGACATGAAGAACAGAGAAGAGTGGGTGATTTTTCGATAGCTAGGCATGTGGATAGAAATATACGGGGTGCATGACATGAAGGGAAGATAAGAGGTGTAGTGTATAGTATGTAGAGGCAACATAGAGAATAAAAGGCATAAGATAATTTGAAGAGGGGGTGGGGTGCAGGAGGAAAAAGAGAAGAGCATAGAAGTAGAAAGAGGCAAAAGCGAAACAGATCATAGAAGCTGAAGAAGGTAGAGGAGACATGGATCTGTAACAGACCATATCAAATATAGAGAAAGCAAGTAAAGTTTTGTAAGATTCAATCAAGGTGGTAGGGTCATGTTAGGGAGGATTGTATTCCTCTAAATTCTAGTTGGTGCTAGAAAATATTCTGGGAGTTGGTGCTTCCATCTAGTTGGTGCTAGAGAAACCTGGGAGTTGGTGCTTCCATTTAGTTGGTGCTAGAGAAATATGAGAGTTGTTTCTTTATGAATTTTGTAGCTTTCTATTAGAGGTTGTAGCCTCGTATTTAAGTTGGTTCTCAAAGATTATGATGTACATGAAGGTTGGAGCTTGATTGACATCCGAAGAAGAAGAGGTTTTATCCCTTTATGGGTTTCCTCATGAAAATATGTGTCTCCGTGTATTCTGTGTGATTGATAAAATATTGTATATCTATACATGTTAATTTATCAATAACAGATTAAATAATAATATAGAAATATTTAGAAAAGAACAAGAAAAGTTTCAAGGTTATATTATAACTGATTCACCCCCCCCCTCTCAATTATATTTCCAACATGATTGTAATGAGGCCCCTTTCTCTTGGCTATGCCACCAAGAGCGAATACCCTTGTTTGGTGACCATATAGGTGGTAATTTCATACCACTACATGCCCATGGTCATAATAGGCCGGATCATGATCAGACTGCCTATCCATCAACTAATACCTTGAGTGTTTATGTTATATTGTAGATCCCCTTTTCTTACTGAGAATCCTTACACTTCTTTCTTGAGTATCCTTGTGTGAAGTATCTTGAAGGTTTCAGATTTGGATTTTAATTATTTCCATCTAATTTTACCCTTTGGGCCTTTATCACCTTCTTCCCATGAGGTAAGGTACAACCCTTCATAATGTAGCCAATCCCCATGCCCAAAAAGGAAAGGGGAGATGGAAGGAATAAATATGGAAAGTAGAAAGTATGGAGGGAATGAATGATGAATCTTCAAATATCCATCCAGTAGCAACCCATCCTAAAGTGAAATCAACATACTAGAGATATGTGTCACCCTTCCAAGTTTGAACGAGGCAAAGAGAATAATTTCCAAGAAAACATCATGAAATGAAGAAGGATTCAATACAACATGTTCAAGTTCTTCAACAGTCAGAGTGATACATACCATGATACCCAGAATCATTACCTCATGGAGGAAGACTCACTGCTACTTCAGAACTAGGATGGTTGTTATCAGACTAATCGGTAGGTGTGGACACTAACAGATCTCCCTAGATCCACCTGGATCTAGAACAAAACAGGACATGACATGACTCTTTCCCTAAGTTTTGACCATTGAATTAGATAGTAGGGAGGAACAAGTAACATACCTTTGTATCACTTCCTAGGGTCTTTGTTTCTCTAGCTTCGCTCCGGTGCTCTCATGAGGTCAAGACCAAGACAACACAAACCAACCAAAGTGAAGATAGGAAAATATTTTCAACTATCAACTTATGTGTATGATCAAGGAATTACACAATAAAGTGAGAATGACTTTATGGGAAAGGGACATGCCACTGTATCATATTAATTGAAAGTAGAAGATTACAACCTGATTTCCTTGATGTCACAAGCTTCCTTTCGATGACTCTTGGCTCCAACACACACACTTGCTCGTTCCTTGTATGAAGAAGATCAAATCCTCTTGATAGACTTGCTAGAGTCTCCAAGCTCCTGTTCAAGCTAAGTCCTTCACACAATTCTTTCACCAATTCTCCAATGAATCTTGCTTAACCTTTTCCATGAGAATTCCATCAATATATAGGACAAAATTAGATGGTTACTTAGAAAGAATGATCCCACAATATCAAGGAATCCAATACAAGGATAACCATTTGAATGCCAACCCATTCTTCTAGAAGATTCCCTTCTAGAATAATCGAGAATTCATCTTTTTCCAAGCTTTAGAGAAGGTTCACTCTCTAGCTATGTAGCACAGTGTGAGAATTTTGCACCCTAGCTTAAGGTAGCCTGCGAGAATGGGTAATTCTTGCACCCTGGGATACTAGCAACCTGCGAACTCTCTTCAAAAGTAAGTGTTTTGGGAAGAGATGAAAGTCACTTTTCTTAGGAGAAAGTTCTTATGAGGAGCCTGAGTAAAACAACATCAATACATCATCATGATGACCAAAATCATGGGTAATAGAATGCTCCCCAAAGTATGAGGCTGGAATCAGTGACAACCGAAAGACTTTGTAAGCTGCATGTGTGTGTCGAAAACCAAGAGCACACCTAATCAGAAACCTGTGAACAACCAAGCATCTGCAGAATATCATATATATTAATTCTGAGGTAGGCATTCCCATACTCAGATCACAAACAGATGACATTGTAGACATAGGTCATGGCCACCAATCATACACTGTGGATCCATGCTGTCAAAATATAGAATAGCCACCAAGAGTACACTATGGATCTATTGGAGAAAATTCAAATTAAGATGACATAGCCACGAGACATACAAAGTGGATCTATTTGTCGCAAATTATACATACTCCATCGCAACCTGGTCAAAGAGATGATATCCAGGGTCTTCAATTTTGTCATCCAAAAGTACGAATCTAACCATGTGATTACATGTGTTGAAGTCCAACATGGCAGAAACCACCCGATTACCGGTCATTGATGAAACCATTAACAAGTGCAAGGGAAATCACCATTAATGTCAATGACTCCCAAGGTACACTTAGTACAATCCCTCGAATGTGAATGAATGAGTTGAAGTCGAACATCCAATGGAATCTTTCGATCATAGGTCAATGATGTAAACCCACTTTCAAAAGCGAGGAAACCTACAATTGAGGCATGCAAGTTCCAAGGTACAAAAGAATTTCTAAGTCTTGTTTCCGGATAATGAGCTAAAGTTGACGGAACAAAACTCATCATAGGAGGGCCTTGATGTATACCCCATTAATGACATGAAATGAGTAACAGATTTTGAAGGTGAAGCAGAGTATTATGTAAATTGAACTGGACATAGAGAAGGCCGACGCAGAGAGAATGGACAACTGCAGATGGCCGACTCAATAGAGGTTTCAGATGAATTTCTCTTGAACATATGAACGACACGACCAATGATTTGGCAGCATTGACTCAAAGACGATATAGGGTATGACCTTGTAGCAAATCGAATGAGAGACAAATGGATTTCCCAAACCGGCTTCAAATATAATGAATAGCGGGTGTCATGTTCAAGAGCGACACTTATTGCCAATCAATATGAAGATGAAAACATATCCCTTTCCCAAATTTTCCCCCACCATTTCTGGCAAGTACCTCTTTATTTTTACACAAGCTTGAGGAGGATAACATATGCTTGTTGATATAAGCTTATCCTTTGGATAAGTCCTTCGGAGTATGTTTAACGAACCCTAGGAAGGAGTGGTTCGGTCCCATTACGGGTCTGTCAATGTTTATTTAACGAGTCCAGAGATAGAAAACTCGAATGTTTTTCATGATTATAGAGTCTAGAAAAACACTTAAAAGAGAACTCTCTCAGTTCCTTTTTCGTAAAGTAGTCTGATGACACCGAAAAAGAGATAAATTATCGCCCAACAGACGCTTTCTTCAAATACTTTATCGAGCGTGAAAATAGCAAGGTCGCTCGGCTATCTTTTCATATTTAGAGAGTCTGAAAAGAGCTTAAAGGGGACTCCAGGGGGGTTCCTTTTTTGTATAACATTTTTGAGCCCGAAAAAGTTATAAAAGTATGCTTGATCATGTTCTCATGTATTTTTGAGCATGAGAACGGTCAAAGACCAAGCTCGAGGTTTTATACAAAAAACCATAAAAACAATCAAAATATGCGATGAAAAAAGAAAAATCATGTCTGCATCCCTGTATATGAACATCGAAGTCATTACACCTGCAAAAGTTACACTCAAAAGGGAATTAGGGTTTAGGTTTTAATAAATGAATAATTATAAAAATTCAATAACATGGTAAAAGTTAATATAAAGAAGTAAAACTCTTTTTACCATATCATTTTCACTTTTCCACTATTTGAGCCCAAAAACCCCTCTTTTACCCTTGAAATTCAGCGTTAGATTGTGGGAGTTACGAGCATCCATTTGACGAGCCGTCAACGACAGTGAAGTAGTCTCTTTGTCCTATACTCTTTCATGGTTTAAATTTTCATTTTCATTGGTAAAAACACATATTTGAGTTGGTTTTATGAGCCAGTCTTGCGCTCATCCATTCTCCCAGGTGAACTATATGGGACCTGCAAGAATGGGTCATTCTCATAGGTGAGCCCATAGTATCCTACGAGGTTCTCGCACTGTGCCTAAAGGGCACCTGTGAGAACCGCAAAGCATAAATATTTTTTTAAGTTTTGTTAAATGAAAGAAAACCAAAATGTGAGTAGAGTTATTAATCTTCTTTTTGTGCTTCTTATGCAGGTAGTTGGCCATCACAATGGTCCTAAAATGGCGTGAAAGGGAGAAAGAAGAATATAATTCCATTGTCGGAAATCATCCACTCATTATTGCCTCTTTGAGAAACTGTGGTCTTCTGAAGTACTTTCGTATCCCAAGCATGAGGGCCCAAGTCAGGTTATTAGTGTACCTTGTGCATATGTGGGATCCCGATCATCAGGTATTCCATGTAGGGGTCCACACACTGTTCTTAGATATTGAGGACATTTACTTCTTGACTGGACTATCACGGCATGGGTACCATGTGATCATGACTGGTAGAAGAGGTGGTGGGTTTCCCATGAGTGAGTACTACCGCTTACACTGTGTTCCTGAGGAAGAGAGGAAAAAAGGGAAAGTAGCTATTTGGGGAGTGCGGGATTTGACCCTTCGCACTATTTTTTTCACCATTGAATGTATGGCCGGGAGCTTTGCTCCTCACATGGCGCTCCAGAGTTACTTTCATTATGCTATAGAGTGTACTGAACATCGAGTTTTTAACTAGGAAGATGCAGTGCTTCGTAGCATGAAAAGGAAGTTGACCAAATGCAGACGAGGCAACCTGAAGTAATTCGGGTACGGGTCTTTGTTAGTGCCCTTCTTTCTCGAGAGGGTTCCATTACTGAGGCTGTAGGTTGAGTGGAATTTACCAGCTCCCAGGGATCCAAGAATGTTGAGATGGTGTCAACTCATGGCTCGGCACGTAGCTGGACCAATTATCAAGTATGATGATACCTTCTTCGACTGGCTATGACCATAGATGTTGATGGTCAACAATTATGCTTATGCCAGGTTGGATTTTCGAGGAGATCCAGACTTAGTCCTGCTGGAGGATGCTCAGTGGGGAGAACTTGGTAAGAAGTACACAATGTTTCTTTTTAAATGTTTTTGTGAATTTCATCATATGTAAATGTTTTTTTTTATATATGTTCATCCAAAGACTAAATACAAAATTCATTTTTTGATGACACAGATGTGGGACCTTTCCGACCTCCTGGTACTTCTCCCATTCAGTGGCGAGGAGAGGTGACGCCAGTGCCACAATGGTATGCCGAGGATTATCAAGCAGTGGAACAAAACCTAGAGGGTTTGACAACATATATTCCAGATATGCCTCTTGGAGAGGTTCCATGACGTTATCAACGTCACACAGTAGGAGTGTCAGAGTCCATAGGTTGACTGCTCCATAGGGTTGCCTGAGCAATCGTATGTTACCATGAACTTCATCCATGACGTCACTTTGTAGAAGCTATAAGCTTTAGATTTTGACATTTTGGTCTTCATACAGAACTTTTTGTAAAAAAACTCTTTTGATCATTATATATACATATGACTTCTACCGGTTTATCTTGTGTTGTGAAAATTGATATGATTGATTTATAAATGATACAAATGTCTATCTAATACATAGTTAGCCAATGCATCTATTAATGTATTTAGACATCTAGGAATATGTTGATATTCAATATAATCAAAATAACGTTCCAAGAGGCGAATTTGCAAATACACCCGTAACAAAGTAGGACTTCGAATAGTATAGACATTACTTAACTGTAGTACTACAAGTTGTAAATCGAGTCGCACAACCAAATGACAGATTCCGAGTGAGATAGCATCAATCAATAATTCGATAACGACGCTATACTCAGCAATATTGTTGGTCGCACGACTGAGGCACACACCTCGTAAGGAGACAAGTTCATTTGTAGGGGCATAAATTGCCCATGTAGCGGAAGCAAGGTTCTGAGTACTACGGCTAGCGCCATCAACAAAGCCAATATAGGGTAGCGAAGATTACAACATCTGGAAATCAAACACAATGTCACATAAGGGAAGAGACCAAATAATGACAAAAACAAGCCACAGTAACACACAAGAAGTATGATACAATAAAAAATACAACTACTCGTGCATAGATGATTTTATGCATAGTAATTCTTCAAGTACAACCCATTCCTAGGTTCACTCAAAGGGACACCATCGTAATCTACTAACTCATAAGCTTTTTTTTCCAAAACTCGTCGAACGATATAAGGGCCTCGCCACATGGCTTCGAATTTTCTAGCTCCTAGCATATCTCGAACTTGTTCATAGAGGAGAACGAGAAATCCTTCGGAGAAAATGCGAGGCTTGACATGTTCGTCGTATTGGGCCTTGACACGTTTTTTCTGAGCTTCTATGACTAGGGTAGCATCGCGTCGAGTTTCGTCTAATCGCATAAGATACAATAGACGTTCTTGCTCAGCAGAAGTGTTCGGTAGGAGTTCAACAACTAGTTTTAAAGAGGGTATCTTGCATTCAATCGGGAGAATGGATTCCAAACCATAGACTAACCGGAAAGGTGTAAACCCAATAGCGGACTTGAAGGATGTCCGGTAATCCCACAATGCCGAAAACAACATTGTGTGCCAACTTGTTTTGTGAATCCCTATCATTCGTCGGAGCATAGTTATGAGAACTTTGTTAATTTCTTCAACTTGGCCGTTGGCTTGTGGGTAATAGGGCGTTGTGTTATCATGGAGAAGACCCAACTTTTCAGTAAGTTTGGACATCATGAAGTTTCTAAAGTGGCTACCGTGATTAGTGATGATAGCTTGGGGAACACCAAAACGAGCTATGACGTGATTAAAAATGAATAATGTTGTGGTCTTTCCAGTGTTGTCAAATGTTGGCATCGCCTCAGCCCATTTCGTAAAGTAATCGATTACTACAATAATGTATCCATGCCCCCTGGCCGATTGAGGGTGACATGTCATGAAATCAATCCCCCATTTAGCAAAGGGACAAATGGAGACCATAAGGTGAAGAGGAGCAGGATGTGACCGTATCTTCTGATTATAGCTCTACCAAGCATGGCATTTTTGAACGACGATTATGAAGTCGTTAAATAAAGAAGGAAAAAATACCCTACTCATAAGATATTCTGGGCAGTAGCATACCCAGACATATGCCCACCACATGCTCCAGAATGGCAGTCATTCAGATCTCTCTCGGCTTCATCGAACGTGAGGCATCACTGAAAAACAGAGTCAAGCCCCCGATGATAAAGAGTATCCCCGAGGATAATATATTGACATGCTTGATAGCGTATTCGACGTCGGTCAACACTAGACAAAGTTGGCCGGAAAGTCTGGGTTTGGAGATATATAATGATATCACCATACCAAAGATCATCAGTGTTGATAAGGAAAAGAGATTCATCAGGTAATGAATCACCTGCTACATTTTCCGTTTCAGAATAGGGAAAGTCGCATATCAACTCAGCAAATAATAAGGACTTCTTGGATTTGGGGCGCTCAAATTCCAAGTCAAACTCCTGGAGTATCAAAATCCATTTGGAGTATTTTCCCCCAAGCAATTGATGTGTGAGAATGTGTTGCATAGGGTTGCAGTTGGAAATCACTGTAGTCTTGCGCGAGAGGATATAGTGCCGGAAGCGTTGGACGGCTTGGACAGCAGCCAAGGCCAATTTTTCGACATGTAAATACTTGATTTCAGTAGGCATTAGACTTCGACTCAAGTAGTAAATAACATGTTCGTCATTAGCAACATCCTCTTGGATGAGAACCATACCAATGGTGTAATCCGAGGCAGTAAGGTAGAGGAAATAATCATGACTGTAATCGGGGGGGAAAAGAAGCAGGGCACGCGTTAGGGACAACTTCAAAGCTTCGAAATCATTGTTGGCGATGGTATCCCAGACGAACTCTGAACCCTTTTTTAAGAGCCGTGTAAATACACGAGTTATCTCGGCATAATTTGGGATAAAATGATGAAGAAATTTTTCTTTCCCCTACAAACTTTGTAACTGGCGAAGTGTAGAAGGAGGAGGGAGATTAAGGATCACCTCAACCTTTAAAGGATCCACCCGGATCCCTTGACACGAAAAAATAAAACTTAGAAGTCGGTCGAATTCCACGCAGAAAACGCACTTATGAGGATTCAAACGTATCCAGTAAAACCGACAGCGGACGAAAATGGCTCGGAGGTGGGTTGGATGATCGACTCAGCACATTGAGTGAGCGGGTAAATCATCCAGATATGGTGGGATGATGTGCTTGATATCATGGAAAGCATAAGACATAGCGTGTTGAAAATTTGCGCCAGCATTCTTGAGACTGAAAGGGAGTTTCCGATAGGCAAAAGTACCCCAAGGACAAATAAAAGCAGTCTTATGTTGATCCTCGGGAACAATGTTGATTTTATTATATCTAGAGAAACCATCCATGAGAGAGAAGATTTCACTTCCGGTGCAATCTTCGACAATCTAATCGACGAAAGGGGTAGGAAAGTTGCCTTTGGGACAAGCTTTATTGATATCCCTATAATCAATGCATACATGAATTGTGCCTTGTTTCTTGTCGATCGGGACAAGATTGGAAACCCAGTCTGTGAGAGCCACCAGATAAATAAAGCCGACTTTAAAAAGTTTCTCGACTTCGAGTTTGATAGTAGCCACTTTACGTGGGTGAACTAGACGAAGGCATTGCCGGACGGGTTTAGCATCGGGGTATGTCTTTATCTCATGTATCACAATCTCAGGGTCGATACCCGTCATTTCTTCGTAGCTCCAGGCAAATATGTCACAAAACTCTTTGAAAAGGGATGTGTAGGTGACGATTTCGTCATAAGAACACGAAGCTCCGATATGGACATTTTCGACAATTCCAGGTTTGATGGATATGTCGAGGGGAATAGTGGGAGAGATATTGCTTAAGTTCCCTTCAAAAAACACATCGTGTGTGGATTTGGGAATGGTTGAGATGACGACAATGGTCGATGGGGTTGAGATCCATTGGTAGTTCTCAAGGGTATGTTGCTCCAGAAAGAGGATGTTACGATGATGTCCATCGTCCCAAGGGGTGTCTTCCATGACAGACATGATCAATTCGTTGGTGGGAAAAATAACACGAAAAGGATCGGGAGACAACTCACCAAGAGAGTGGGTAGAAGGGGTTGTCGATTGAATGGCCTAATAGGTAGATTCGACTAGACTTAACGACATTTCATCATCGTAACGAAGATGATCTCCAGGGTTAGGTACTATCCAGGGATCGTAAGATGCAGGAAGTTCGTGAATCGAGGTGGATATCATGTTGATTGAAGTGAAAGACGAGCGTGGAACATCGGGCAGTGGAATGGGGAAAGAACTCATTAACGAAGAGGCTTTTAGAAGGCCTACACCGATGTTCTCATAACCCGGTGGGGTTTTAGCGATGAATGGTACGTTGCCAGTACAGGTATCAGAATTAAATAAGGTTAGTTGGTCAACGGTGACGACCTTTCCTTGATGTGGGAAATGTACCACATGGAAAAGGGTCGACACAACTGCGTGCATGGAATCGATCCAACTACAGCCAAGCAGAAGGTTGTAATCAAGGGGAGCGTCAAAGACTTCCACTTCGACTTGGACCGTTTTTCCTTCTAATATGATGGGCAACGAAGAAAGAACACCGTAGGGCTTAAAACCATAGACGTTGAAGGATTTGAGAGTGTTTTGGGATTCATTCAAAGGGGGAGAGCCAATGCCTTTCCAACAGAAAAGAGACATGACACATGTTGAGGCACCCTCATCGATAACGGTTCGACAAATGTTTTTGTCAGAGACAATCA
Source organism: Picea engelmannii (assembly GCA_009831015.1). NCBI lineage: Eukaryota > Viridiplantae > Streptophyta > Pinopsida > Pinales > Pinaceae > Picea > Picea engelmannii. The sequence continues at coordinate 62,411 of ML805504.1, forward strand.
CTTGGATCTAGAACGCGAGTTTAGGGGGTAACCTTGGAATGTCATCTTCTAAGTCAAAAATTAATAAATTCGTATCCATCAGATCGAGTCCACTGATATCTTTCAATAGTGCCTTCCGTTGTGTGGGAAAACTTTGAAGGACTTCGAGGGCTGACATCGCAGAAGGTGCTTGGGCCAGATCTTCAACAATGTTGTAGTTCTGGGCAGCATGAGCATGAGGATTGAAAGCCAATTTTTGAACAATGCCCTTTGGGGGTGGTCAAATAACTGTGTCGAGGCTCGTTCGTTTGAGATGAAGAGGACCATTGGTAGGTGGAGTCACGGGAGAGGGTTGTACCAAGGAAGGAGTTAAATCATCAACCTTCTCTTTAGAGGGAGAATAATCTTTGGCTCGAGTAGTGAGTGCAACATCCCTCTGCTTTGAATCACCAGTACACATCAATACATAGGATGTAGTAGAATATGAGGGTTGGTCATGAATGACCAATTGAGCCTATTGTTGAGACGGGAAGGGTTGGGACAAAACGGCCGGGGCAGGTGGTTTTGGAGCTCCTTGAAGGAACTTAGTGACCTCAGTGCATCAAGGAAAATCCTTCATGTAGTGATCATCACCACAGATAAGACAAGGGTATCGAGGTTTGCGCTTAGCTTGATCGTCAACAGGTGTAGTTTTGGTTCACTGTACTTGACAAGTATTTTTTCCCTCCTTATTCTTACCCCTTCCCTTTTTGGATTTGTTTTTACCGACTGGGGTAGATTGAACTGCATTTACCTCAGAAGTCTTGTCGGTGGGAGGGGTAGGAGACAGAGAATTTTGAACATTAGAAGAAGCAGGTTTAGGGTTGGTGCTTGAAGTGGAATGTGGTTGGGCCTGGAAAGTGCCAATCACACTGTCGGTTGCATGTGAAGCAGCTGGAGTAGTTGAAGTGGTAGAAGTGGAAGGATGAGGCAATTCAGGTAGCAAATCATAAAGGGTACCCGTTTGTGAGTAAACGAGGTCAAGATATTGAGCACGAATTAAAGCCTGCTCTTCTATGACTACTCCACCCATGGCAATGTCACAATCGATATCGTTCACAAAATATTCCGTGAACCATTCTGCCAGCAACTGATCAGGGAGTTCGAGTTTAATGAGACGTCATCTCCATCACCACTCATGAATGTGATCAGATATATGAGTGGCCTTGTTCTGTTTGAAGGAAGTCAAAATCTTGGTCCTTGTGTCATAACGGATTGGTAACTGGTAGTGTGTGAGTAAAGCCATAGCTAGGGTGTTGAAGTCAGAGAAGAAACCTCATGGAAATTCTATATACCACTTCGCAGCAGAACCTATGAGGGTTCGTTGAAAAAGACATAAACGAATAGAGTCATCCATCAATGAGTTGGATGAACACCAAAGGTGAAAAGTCATGACGTGATTGTTCGGGTCCTCTCCCTCTTTGTCGTCGAATTTAGGGATGTCTGATGGTAGCTTGGATGGTATAGTAGGCCATTGGGGAGAGTGACGAATTGGATCATTTAAAATCCTAGACAAATCTGGAAGATCCAAAGTGGCCAAAAAGAGTAATTGTCGATTCACCTATGGGTATTGGTGGCTTTGGGGAGGAAGCTCTGTCAGCAAACCAGTAGGACCATAAGCAGTCTGCATATAATGTGAAGACCCAGGTAGATTCGGTGGTGGTTGGAGAGGATAGTAGCTCATGGGATTGTATCCTGGAACAGGAACGGGAGTTTGAGCATTCGAGCCCCAAATAGGATTGAACGAACTTGGATATGGTTGGCCCATACTAGGGGGTCTCACAGATGTAGCTGGAAACTATTTCCCCCCAGTCGATTGAGGAGGATGTTGTATCAACTGATTCCAATACTGGGCCAAGTATGGAGGTATGTTTTGACCATAAGGTGGGGTCGGTCCTCCCATCAAAGGAGGTGTTCCAATTGGGGGTTGTGTTCCAATTGGGATTTGTGTTCCAATAGGAATTTTCCCGCTGAGAGGGGGTTGAGTCATACCACCTTGGTGAAATTGTCCACCGACGGGAATCTGGTAAGTTGGAGTGAATGGCAGAATAATGCCACTATGATTAAGACTGCCAGTGAAAGACAAGGAAGGTCCTCCAAAAGGAAATTGAGGGAGTTTCGGAATAAAACTGGGAAGAGAGTGCCCAGAAGAAGAAGGACCACTAGGAGAGTTGGATGGGGTTTTGCCTAGGAGTGGGAATTGAAGAATTCAACGCATGGTATCTAGGTGGTAGTGTCAGAGTGACATTGGGAATTCACAGTGTGTTGATGGGGGCAAGACTAACTGCAGTAAACCCAGTCAGAACACTTGTAGTATCTGTTTGATGGGCCATTTCGATAGGGACGGTAAAGTGATAGGCGATAGTAAATGGTATTGTCTCTGGACTAGATATTTCAAAAATCACAGGTGGGGTGATTTCAGAAATCACAGGTGAGCCTGGACCAAAAAGGTCCCGTCGAAAAACACCCATAGACCAAAAAATATCTTGGCCTTCTATGCTTGGAAAGGGTCCAACTGGTGATCCAAAAGAAGTAACAATTAAGTCTCTGGAAGAATTCAGTCGCATAAACAGTCGCTCATAATTAGGGTGAAGTTGAAAGTCTTATCGAGTATTAGTAATGCGGAAATTTTCTAGAGAGTCAGTTTGTTCCACTTGTGGTGTGGTGACGACTGGGAATTCACTTTGTCGAGGAGAGCCTTCAGGTGTACATGTAGGCAAGGGTTGAGAAATTTCCAGATGTTGTGGAGATAAACCCTGCATTCTATGTGAACAACGTGGAGGAGCTATTGTAAATGAGTGACAAACTTACAAAGAAAATCGTATGGTCAACTTTGGTAAACAAACAACACACACTAGTAAACAAAATCTAGGAAGCAACACCAAACAAACAAGACCTTCTAATTCCGAAGTCACTATTTGGTGATCAAATCCAACGTCACAACAACGAGACGAGAAGGGGCTGGGCTAGGGTGGAAAATTTACGCTGATGACCTGCTTAACGAACTTACACCCTGGTGCAAAATCCCACACATAATCATGGGTATACCCTCCAAGGAGCCCGAGTGAGTTTGGTCAATGTCGATTCCAGGTACCGTGAAGACTTTCCCCTTCACAGTCACCTTGTGTAAGACCCTAGAAATATAGGCCACTAAGGTTACCACCGAAAACAATAAATCCTGGGGGGACAGTCGACAATCCGATCCACATGCAAGGGCAGGGTATCTAGCCCAAAATAAACTCAAAAGGCTTCCACTCATCATTGTGGGTATACCTCCAAGTGATCCTAGTAATACGTGCAATCTCTACAACGATATCAACAAAGCAGGGTGAGTAACTCCGTCAATATCAATGCGACCTCGTGTTTGACCCTTGTGTGAGAAGGGCTTCCCAGGGCAAGATGTTGCAAATGGAATTTAACACTCCTTAACACAAGATGATATTGTGTGTTTTGTGCTTTGGAGAGTGTATCTCTCTTCTTATTGGTGTAATAGAGCCCTAGAAAAGAGTTACTAGTTAAATTTTACAATTGCGCAGTGTTATTAAGGGCTGTTGTTACTCAAAGGAAACAGAGATGAAACTAATGTTGTATAAGACTCTGACCCAATGATGCATGGATAAGAATGAAATATAGCAATTTTCGTTCAGTGAATCCTTTGTATGGGAGGGAAAGAGAAGTTTTATGGATCAAACTTGAACTACAAGACACAATTTCCTTTAAAATGCAATTGCAACAGATCATGCAAAAATAACAATCCTCTATTGTTTCTTTTTCAATAATTTCAATAATTGATTTTCAATACTTTTGAAGACGAAAATGATTTGAAAGAAAAAACGTTTGTTCACTTTTCAAAAAGGACCCACACCATGATGGTGAGAGTGTAGAAAATCAAAAACCAATGAACAAGCAATAGATAAAAAACCCAAACCACTCTTTCAATGGAAACAAAAATAACAAGCAAACCAAACTAGTCTTTTCAATTGCATAAGAAAAGTGATCTTTCAAAGAATAAGCAAATGATAAAGACAAAGAAGCTCAACTTCCAACCAATTGTTGGTCCTTAACCAAACAAGCACACTCAGATTCTGAAATCAGAGAGTATATCTTTGCCGAGAAAAGTCAAGAAACGAAAGTCAAGAAAAATGGACAGGAAAAGCCTTTGAAATCCTAAGACTGTTCGTGCACAAAAAACGAAGACAATAGAACATCAATCAATGGTCCAAGAAACACTTTTGATGCACCTATGCTGATCTGGGCAGCTGAAAATGAAAAAACCTCAAATCCAAAACTTTGAAAAAGAGGGTTCACAGGCTGAGGGTATTACACAGTGCAAGAATATGTGATTCTCGTAGGTGAGCTTTGAGCAGAGTCCAAGAACCTCGCACTGAACCTAAAAGCAGGGTGCAAACTCAATATATTTTCGTAGGCCACTGTGGAGTGCAGTGCGAGAAAGTCTGAAACTAATCAATTTTTTGGAAAAAGACACAAAATTTGAAGAAGCCTCTGGACCCATAGGGTCTATCAGGGTATCCTGAAGACTCAGAGATTGATATGAATGGAGAAAGGTAAGGCAAGAGAAAATGGCCAAGGAAAAATACCAAAAACCATAAAGAAAACGAGTTATCCCCAATGGAGTCACCAATTTTGTTATCAGACTAATCGGTAGGTGCGGACACTAATAGATCTCCCTAGATCCACCTGGATCTAGAACAAAATAGGACAGGACATGACTCTTTCCCTAATTTTTGACCATTTAATTAGCTAGTAGGGAGGAACAAGTAACATACCTTTGTATCGCTTCCTAGGGTCTTTGTTGCTCCCGCTTCGCTCCAGTGCTCTTGTGAGGTCAAGACCAAGACAACACAAACCAACCAAAGTGAAGATAGCAAAATATATTCAACTGTCAACTTATGTGTATGATCAAGGAATTACACAACAAAATGAGAATGACTTTATGGGAAAGGGACATGCCACTGTATCATATTAATTGAAAGTAGAATATTACAACCTGATCGCCTTGATGTTGCAAGATTCCTTTCGATGACTCTTGGCTCCAACACACACGATTGCTCAATCCTTATATGAAGAAGATCAAATCCTCTTGATAGACTTGCTAGAGTCTCCAAGCTCATGTTCAAGCTAAGTCCTTCACACAATTCTTTCACCAATTCTCCAATGAATCTTGCTTAACCTTTTCCATGAGAATTCCATCATTATATAGGAGATAATGAGATGGTTACTTAGATAAGAATGATCCCACAATATCAGGGAAACCAGTATAAGGATAACCATTTGAATGCCAACCCATTCTTCTATAACATTCCCTTCTAGAACCATCGAGAATTCATCTTTTTCCAAGCTTTAGAGAAGGTTTTCACCCTAGATATGTAGCACAGTTGGAGAAGTTCTCACCCTAGCTTAAGGCAACCTGTGAGAATGGGTCATTCTCACACCCTGGGATACTAGAAACCTGCGAACTCTCTTCAAAAGTAAGTTTTATGGGAAGAGATGAATGTCACTTTTATCAGGAGAAAGTTCTTATGAGGAGCCTGAGTACACCAACATCAATACATCATCATGATGACCAAAATCATGGGTAACAATGGTGTGATTGATACTGGTGTTGGCAATATATGGACTCCACTAAAGAAAAAAGGGGCCCTCTGAGTCTATTCTTAAGTCTTCTGGTTCTCGGTACGTTATGGACCTAACCTCCCTAACCCCTCACGTAGGTAGAATAATATAATCTCATGTAATAAATACCAATATTAATAAGGCCTAGAAATAAGGAATAATAAGTCAAATGTAAGAAGACCTAACAGAAGCTTATGCTTCTAGAAGGATCTTCCTCTAGATTGTTATTTTGGATAGATAGATCTAGTATAACTAGAAGTAGATGGTATGAGAAATCTTATCTTGGATATTATTGTAATAGAGATCTGCTCTGCTGGAGGTTTCCCCCTTGAAGAGGCAAGTGAACATTGCTCTCAGTAATCGAAAGTGCTCTTTCTGGTGTTATTTTGGCATTATTCTAGTATTGTTCTGGTTATATCATTTTTTCTGTGCCATTTCTAGATAATTATTTATGTTCTGCATACTGTTTTATATACAGAATAATACAAGTGGTATCATAACACTTTCCTTGGTAGAAAATTATGGGTTATTTTTTTTCAGGGTAGAGACGTATTATGGCATATTAAAGCTATAAATATCTATCATTACACGCATAAACCCACTGTCAGGGATTCATACATGAAGGAAATACAATTGGTACTTAAAATCACATTTTTTGGCCACCCTTGTAATCCCTGTTGGTACCCCTTTGAGTGGAAGCACATCATAAAACACCTTTATATGGATCGGCCTAGATCTCCTAAATCCCTCTATAGATAAATTGATTGGCCTCCTAAATGTTATAATTCCATCAAGAACAACACTTGGGAAGATACTTTCTAGTACCTGGGTAGTAGGGTAGTACGACTAAGGGCATGGTCTAGTCTCCTCAGTTGGGGCCATGAGATATTGGGTCGAGTACTACTATTGTACACCACACGTATTTCAGAGAGATATAGAATAGGGAAAACCCTTGTATGTAGAACTCTTGAATACCCTAACCCTTGGGACGAAAAAAAATAGAATGGACAAGATCTATAGTCGCGCAGCTATGTCTTCTGCATTTGGGTTGTGAAATTACTACACGTTTCTTCCTGTTAAGAATTTTGGCATTTCGTCACCGTAGTATTCTTCAGGCGAGAGTATAAACCTGCAAGAGAGTATGGTGGTCCCTATAGAACACTTATTTGGAACCTATCCCACTGGGTTCATCTCTTTTCCCTGATTCTAGTGATACCTATCATTTTTAACCCAAATTATTTTTAGTGGACCCGACCCATCTCCGACACCCTTATTTGGCTCCTATCCCTTTGGATCCCCCTTTTATCCTTGATCAAAGTGGTACCTATCATTTGAAACCCTTTTTTCTCCATGGTCCCACCCACCCCTCTAGACCCCTTTTATTTCCCCTATACCATTTCCCTACTGCTTTTTCCAAATCACTACCACACAAGCCCCATACCTCAATGCTTTGATTGTTGACAACCATCAGAATAAGGATTCCATCAAGAAGCTCACTTCCAACATTATCTCCTTCAATTCAACTATTTATATCCTTAAGTATGAATGTTCCCACATCAAATACCTCAAGTAACAATGTTCCCACATCAAAGACCTCAAGGAACAATGTTCCTACCTCAAATACCTCAAAGAACACTTCCTAGGCCCTTCCCAAAACCCTTCATCTTTTGAACAACCATTTTATCATAATGACCACGAATATTCCCATTACCAAGGCCCTCATACTACCCACTTTTCCTAAGACCTCCTCCCTCCTAGAATTGAGGTGACCAAATTTGATGGATCAGATCCTACAGGCTGGGTCACCCAAATGGAACATTATTTTTCTTTGCATGGAATTACTAATTATTTATACAAGCTTCATTATGGTGTCCTACATGTGTATCCGTAATGATGGAAATGGTGTCAATGGAGAAAAAAGGCATGTCAAGGGTATCTTTCTTGGACAAAGTTTTTGGATGAAATTTATGACTAATTTGACTCCGACACCCACCATTTAAGTCATTTTACCAAGTTAAAGAAATCTGGGAGAGTGGAATATCTTATTTCCACATTTTAGCACTTGGATTTCAGAACGAAGTGAATGTCAGTTGATTTATTTATGGAATTATTTATCAGTGGCCTCAAAGATGAAATTTATGCCCAATTTCTCATGGCACACCCCCAGACTTGGTTGGAAGTTACTCAACGAGCCAAGGAATCCCAATAGATTGTGTCTTACTAGACCCACAAACCATCCTTTCCTCCTCTCCCTAAACCCACCAATTTTTTCCTTTTTTCAACTCCCCTCAATATCCATAAATTAACCAGTGCTGAAATGGATGAATGTCAACTCAAGGGTCTTTGTTATAATTGTGATGACAAATATTTTCACGGGAAAAAGTTTAAGGAAAAAAATATTTTTATGGATGTGACTAAGGATCTTTCTGAAGAAGATGTTGTTGTTCTTCCTGTGGAGGAACTAGTACCACCATCTGACCTCACCCCACTCTCTGACCCACTCAAACTTGAACCGGTGATTTCACTTAATTCCCTCACTAGCTTCTCTGCTCCCCAAACTCTCAAATTAATTGGTTACATCAAACATAGGAAAGTCATCATCCTTGTGGACAGTGGTAGCACCCATAAATTTATTCATCGTCACATTTCCCAATAAGTCAATTGGTACATCCATGTAGTCAATAGTTTTCAAATCATGATTTCCAATGGTGGTTCCATGAAATGTGGGGGACTATGTGAAAATGTGTGACTCCAAATTCGGTAGTATCACCTGAAATCCCATATGTTTGATATATACATGGGTGGTTGTGACATTGTTCTTGGTATCGAATGGTTACGTACTCTTGGACCCATTCTCATGGATTTTAAGGAATTAACCATGCAATTCCAAAAGGAGGGACAACAAAATAAGTTCTAAGGCATCACAGCAGGCTCCTTGGAGATCATCAGTTCCCATCGCATGTAAAATATCCTCAAAAAATTCCATTCATAAATTATCGCCCAACTCCACTCCATTCATGCTATTGAGACACTTTCTATGCATTCTGACCTCCAATGTATCATATCCTACCACCAAGTTGTTTTTACCACCCACGAAGAAATTCCCTCTTCCTGTGGCATTCATGATCATTCCATTGCTCTCATCCCGAGTAATATTCCTCCCAATGTTCATCCTTATCATCATCCTTTTTCCTAGAAGAATGAAATTTAGAAAAAAATCCATGAATTACTCGAAGATGGTGTTATCCATCCCAGTACTATCCCCTATTCTTCCCCTGTGATCATGGTACTCAAGAAAGAAGGTACTTGGTGCATGTGTCCTAATTTCAGAGCCTTCAACAAATTCACAATCAAAGATAAATTCCCCATTCCTATCATTGATGACCTCTTGGATGAATTGAGTGGTGCTCAGTACTTCAACAAATTGGATCTAAATTTTGGCTACCACCAAATCCACATGAAAGACAAATACATTCCCAAGAAGACATTTCGCATTGATGAGGGTCATTATGAATTCTTGGGAATGCCCTTTGTATTTTGTAATGCTCCTTCCACTTTCCAAAGTCTTATGAATCATGTCTTCCATCCCTTTCTCCGTCATTTTGTCTTATTTTTTGTTTGAAGATATTCTCATCTATAGTAAAACTTGGTCATCTCATCTCTCCCATGTGAATCAAGTTCTCCATTTCCTCTCTAAGAACCAAATTTTCCTCAAACAATCTAAATGTGCCTTTGGTTCCTTAAAAGTGGAATACCTGGGTCATATTGTTGGCAAGGATGGTGTCCAAGTGAATCCTTAGAAAATTGAATCTATGCAAGATTGGCCTCTCCCTAAAACTCTTAAGATATTGCATGGCTTTGTTGGTTTAATGGGTTATTATAAGAATTTTTTTTGAAATTATGGAAATATTGCATCTCCTCTCATTTCCATCCTTAAAAAGAATTATTTCACTTGGACTTCAGTTGTGGATCATGCCTTCCAAGCCTTAAAATATGCTATGTGCTCGACCCCTGTCCTAGCACTCCCAGGCTTCACAAAGACAATCGTATTGGAATGCGATGCTTCCGAGAAAGTAATTGGAGTAGTCCTCATGCAATATGGTAGGCCCTTGGCATTCACTAGAAAACAACTTTCAGAGTGACATTTGGGCCAGCCCATTTATGAAAAGGAAATATTATTTATTCTTCATGTTGTGGATCTCTAATGCCCTTACTTATTGGATCAACGATTCCAAATCCAAAGTAATCATCAGAGTCTCAAGTATTTCTTGGAACAATGAATTTCATCCTCGACGCAACAAAAATGGGTTACCGAGCTATTTGGATATGATTATGAGATCATTTACAAGAAGGGCAAGGATAATGTAGTGGTTTATGGTCTTTCTCGGAAATATGAATAAGGTGGGTCCCTTTTCTCCCTCTCCTGCATTTTACCATATTGGATCCAAGTTGTTCATAAGGAATGGTTGCAAGACCCCAAAATTTCTATCCTGCTCAACCAATTGCAATAGAATTCTTCAGTTTCTCCAGGGTCCTCTTGGTATAATTAAGATCTTTGCTACAAAGGCCATTTGTATTTATGCAAGAAATCCCCACATAAATCCATAGTGCTTTTTGAACTTATGCCTCACCCATAGCAGGGAATTTTGGATATAACAAACCTATGAAAGGGTCAAATGTTATTTTTTCTGGGAGGGTATGAAATAGGACGTCTGCACCTTTGTGGCTAAATGTGAGGTATGTCAATGCAACAAGGGAGAAATGGTAAAAGATCTAGGCACACTCCAACCACTTCTGATTTCCCCTACTATTTGGTGAGATATTTCTATGGACTTCATTGTAGACTTACCTAAATCACGCAATAAGCCAGTCATCATGGTGGCCATCAATCGTCTCTACAAATATGCTCATTTTTTTCTCTTCAACACCCATTCGTAGCCACCATAGTGGTTCAAATATTCTATGGATAATATCTTCAAGCTTCATGGCATGCCCAATTCTATTGTCTCTGACAGAGACCCCACTTTCACCAGAAATTTTTGGCAAGAGTTGTTCAAGCTAGAGGGAACCCAATTGCATCTCAGCACTTCCTATCACCCCCATATGGATGGACAGACATAATTTGTCAACAAGTGTGTGGAAACATATTTGAAGTGTTTTCCATCTGAGTGGAAAAATTGGTGGGCTCAATGGTTACCCCCAACTAAATGGTGGTACAACACGTCTTACCATACAACTACTTGATGACTCCTTTTGAAGCAGCCTATGACTAGAACCCCCCATCATTTTTCTCCTATATTCTAGGGGTATTAAAGATTCAATAGGTTGACACAAATCTTACAATCCGGGAGGCTATTCTTCATTCCCTAAAAGACAATTTGGTCATGGATCAATCACATGAAGAAACAAGTAGATAAAGTTCATTATGAACACCATTTTGTTGAACAAGACCATGTATTTCTTTGAATACAACCTTATAAGAAGACTTCTCTCAAAGCTCACCACTTTCAAAAAATTCCACCAAATTTTATCGTCCTTATCAAGTGCTCAAGCATGTGGGCTCAATGGCCTATCAGTTAGCTCTAACCAGTCAGTCAAAGCTCCAACCTTTTTTTCATGTTTCCTGCTTAAAGAAGGTGATTGGAAATAAGTGCCAAACTCAAACTAGTCTTCCTGAGTTGGATGAAGAAGGTTCCATATAGTTTCATCCACAATAAGTCTTGGCCCAACAAGAGTGTCATCTCCTTCAGCGCACCATATAGGAAGTGTTAGTTCAATGGAAAGACACACCTCCAGACGACGCCACCTGGGAGTCGGCGACCATTCTACAACAAATCCCTCATCTGAAGCCTTGAGGACAAGGTTGTTCTTCAAGGGGGAGGGAATGTTAGGTACATAACCTCCCTAATCCCTCTTGTAGGTAGAATAATATAATTCCATGTAATAAAGTCCTATAAATAAGGAAGAATAAGTCAAATGTAAGAAGACCTAATAGAAGCTTCCACTTCTATAAGGATCTTCCTATAGATTGTTCTTTTGGATAGATATATTTAGTATAAATAGAAGTAGAGGGCATGAGAAATATTGTCTTGGATATTATTGTAATAGAGATCTTCTCTGCTTGAGGTTTCCCCCTTGAAGAGGCAAGTGAGCATTGCTCTAAGTAATCAAAAGTGCTCTTTCTGGTGTTATTATGGTATTATTGTGGTACTTTTATGGTTATATCATTGTTTCTCTAGCATTTATAGATAATTATTTATATTATGCATTTTTTTTTATATCTGGAATACTACACGGTATTCCATGTCTAGGACATGTGGGCCTCGAGATGTGATCTCCTTAGTTATTCCTAGGCTAGGTGATAAGAGATGACTCCAACTTGGGGACATGTGCTCACCGTAGAGAACATGAGAACCTCAACATCTATGGTGTGACCTGTGCCTTCTAAATCTCAACAAAAGATAATAGTAATCCCTAGGGTGGTGATATGACCCCTCATCTATATATGGTAAAATAAAAACATATCTGGTCTAACATATGATTATGAGCATACATATATACATAATGAATCAAGACAATATGGAAAATTCAACTATAACTATGCTAACATGATATGCAATGGTATGTGCAATGGATGCAAATGCCTACTTGTTCTACCTCAGATGTACTTTCCTGTCAAATTCTAGGTATAATCATACAACCATTACAACCAAGCTAGCAATGTATCATAACACTCGCCTTTGTCCTTCATCATAAACCAAAAGAATGACAAGTTAAGAACAAAATAAACATGAGTTAGACCATGCATTATATCACAGGAGGTCGTAAATTCTAGCTCATGGAGGCAGGAGGGATGGACAAAATCATGCCAAGTCACCCTTCTAGAAAAGTGGTCAATCTGTCTTAGAAAATGATCATGAGAGTTCAAGTACTCAAAGGGATAGATCAAAGAGTTTGAGGGTTGACTAATTTAGATGTCATCACTCCCTAGGTCTGAGAAGATATTAATAAGAACTTAGAGGGCGATTGACAACTTCTCAGGGGAAAGTTGAATTATTGAGATAATAAAATTATTAAGGAATTCAACCTCCACTTGAATTCTAACGAAAATTTTTTCCCTAAAGAAAAATTGAAACAAGAGACATGTTCCCCAACTACGTCCTTAGTGACATAATGAGGTAAATCAATCGGAGGGAGTTGGAAAACCTTGTCACAAGTATCCTACTTCAGGAAAGAAACGTCCTCACCTTTATCAAAATTTGAGCACAACGATGGTTGAAAATATTCTTCATAGAATAAATCCAAGTGCTCAAAGGAATACTCTTTGTTGGGTCTCCATTTTGACACCCCTCTTACCTTATCTTACCTTCTATATTTGTCAATTTTACCTCTGACCTATGCACAATTTGTCTATTTATTCCCCAATATACCTTGTGGCCTTAATTATGTGCATAATGAGGTAACTCACGTTGAAAGCATAATTGTTTTGATTTCTTACTTAAATTGGGATTAAATGATTGGTTTTTATGCTTCTAATTAATTTGATTAATTTAAGAAGCTTTCATGACAAGGCTTTATCCCATCCAATACTCATCCTCAGGGCTCATCCAGTACTCCGCCTATTCTGGTACTATAATATTGCAACTATGCTCATCTAATACTCCGCCTATTCAGGTACTACAATATTGCAACTATGTTGATCTGGTAATCTGCCTATTTTGGTACTTTGTTTATTCCAGTACCCAACTTTGTGTTGATCTAGTACCCATATATTTTATTGCGTTAGTTTGGTACTTGATCTTCTTCTATAGGATTGATGTTTTGAATGAGTATGTTGGCAATAGATCTAAGAAAATTGTTCGTTGGAAGCATCTTTGGTTCGTTTGAAGACCATGATAGAATAGGATATGCTTCATCACTCATGCACTTTGTGTCATGAGGATGAAGCTCTTTCCATGAGATACGATTTGATAACTAATTGCAATATTTTTTCAAACATTTGGTATTATATTTAGACTTTGGTTGTAACGACTGATATTATTTAAGAAGCATCTATGTACATGCTGGAAGAGAGATTCAAATATACTATTATGCTGAGAAACTAAGTTTTGAATTACTGTATACTTGTCAATTAAAGTAATACGAAGTTCAGACTTTGAAATTCATGGATATGATTAAAGTGTGTGTTTTGTAATTTCCTAGAGCTACCTTGTTGGTATGGCAAGGGCCCACCACCCCAACCAAGGTAAGTCTCCCTCTATTTGTTTATGTATGGATTGGAGTTGGTTTGTGTGTGAGAGAGTAGAATAATTGTGTATTGTAAACAATTATGAGTGAGTAATCTTTCTTGAGAACAACATAGATTTTTGATTAGATATTTGTTGATTTTTGGATGAGTGTGAATGAATAGTTTATATTAACCATGGTATATGATTCCATCTCTATTTTTGCAGTGTAAGATTTAGTTGACAAAAACTATATATATTCATGATTGTTAGATAGGAAATTATCATATTCTAAGTTTAGAAGATTCAATATCTGTGTTGTCTGAAGTAAGTGCCGGACCGACCCAGGATCTATCTATGACCTACATGCACCAATAATGGAGTGTCTTGTGTAATGTTTCCTGTGTAGGGAAAAAATTCCTTTCCAACCATTGATTGTGTTATGAGTAGTTTTTCTACTGATTATTGTTGAAGTGTTCCCAGATCTACTTGCTAGTTGTTGTCGAGAGTAGTAGCTACAGATAATTGAGTCAAAGTCCATATTTTTATTTCATGAGATTGTAAATGGACAAGTCATTATCTGAGAAAGATCTTTTGAATGCATGATTGTTAAGATTTTGATTGCAAGTTTTTCTTTCTATTTTTTAAAAACTATGTGAAAGGAAGAATATTGAGTTTCAAATGTTTCTTCTTTATGATATACTTATCAGACGTAGTTAGATTACCTATTGCCGACACATACAGTGTAAAAACTCTGTTGATTATGAATCCCGGTCGATAGTTCATGATTGGAAATATATTGAACATATAATTGCACAAACATTTTGGCGTCGTTGTCGGGGAGTTGTAAACAGTAATATGTAGTGTTTTTCCTTAGATTTATTTTATGGTTTTGGAGTGGTTTTAAGGGAAACTTGAGGGTAGGGAGAAGATGGTAAGATGTGAGGGAAGAGCCCATGCATCCACTTTAGTGGGGTTGATCCAAATTCAGGTTGTTCTCTTACCTTTAGTAGTTGAATTTTGTGTGAATTAGTATTTGGATATTTTTATGCATAAACGTAGAGATAGCAAAGGTAGATTTGTTACATCTAAAATTGTAGAATATTCAAGAAAACCCCCCAAAGTTACAGAAAAATCAAGAGAAAACCCCCATACTAACTCAGCTAATTATTGTGTAGGAAAACTTCTCATAGGGGAAAGTACAAAGGAAGCAATTGGAACTACAACTAAAGGTACCAAATTTGAAGTTATTGTTCAAATTGAAAACATAGTACAACAAGCAAGAAAGGAAGCATCGACGACCCAATCATAAGGAAGGGCTGGAAAAGAGACAGGGGTAGTGGTAGAAGAGGTTGCATATACCATTGGGGAAACACACAAGGTATTGGAACAATTGGATATACCAACCAACCCAGTGGTTGAACCATCACTTAGTGGGGAGACATCACCAACACCCTACAACGTGCTATTTGGAGATATGGTAGATGAAGAGGGAAATGAAAACAAAGAAACAGAGACATTTGGATTCCCAATATTAGACATTACCAGAGATGTTTCTATGAAGAATATTCCATTTTCATCACTACCTCACTTCCATGGTATGTCAACAAAAAATCTTGATTCATTTTTGTTTGAATTTGATATACTATGTAGGAGTTATAATTACATTGATAGTGCACATAAACTAAAACTCTTTCCAGGCACACTTAAAGACTCAGCATTAAGGTGGTTTATGAGCCTAAGAGAACAAACTATCTTATATTGGTATGGAATGAAGGAGACCTTCCTCTAGAAATATCAAGACTACTATAGACCTAGGGATGCTACAAATGACATATTAAAATGTAGCAGTTTGAGGAGGAAAGTTTGAAATATTACCTAGAAAGGTTCCTATATAATTATCAAAATACAAAACATTTTCCTTAGACACAGCCACAGTGAGGAACATCTTCTTAAAGGGTATAAGGGATGACTGTATCGAGGTATTAAACCTTATGAGTTATGGATATGTGTATCAAAAGTCGTTTTCAGAAATTGCAGAGTATTGTAAAAGGTACTCTCACAGCCAAGCCAAAACAGGAAAAAGTGTAAGGGATCTTATAGGCATACCTAACAAACCTACTCTAGGAGGTGATACAAGGATATAAATAGGGAATATACTTGAAAAATTAAAAATAGACATCCTAAATACAGTTGTTATCCAATTAGACACCATGAAAATAAAAAAGAAACAAGAAGAAGAATATGTTACTTTAGCAATTCTATGTCTTCGGTGCAGGAAGAAGCACCCTGAAAAACATTGTCCTATTAATGTTATTGAAATCTATGGCCTTTGTAAAAAATTTCACCCTAAAAATGAGTTCCCTTATTTACCTAGACTAAAATCCATTTTCAAGGGAGTGGGAGAACCTCGGGAAACATCATATCTCCCCAATAGAGCATGGAGACAACAAAATCCATGTTCTATGACCCTACCACGTAATACCCACAACAACATTGGATTCCTCCAATGCCTTATCCTTAGTGGACACATAAGAAACCACAAGTCCAACCTTGGAAACAAGGATGGATAATCCCTACATATGGGAATGTTCCTTTTCAAACACTAATTCTTCCTACTTACCGAGTATATCCTTCAAATATTGCTCAGATGTTTCCAGGATTTAATCCACCTACTTTACTTCCACCTTCCTAGATGCAACCACAACTCACATTTCCTTTGAACCCAAATCAACATCAACAAATCCATGTTGCACCTAATCCAAATCCCCCCTTGGCCTACCCCTATTCCTGCACAACCCATCCCTAATCCAACCAATAGACTTACCCAATGTTAAGCCCTAATATTGGCTCATTACCACTTAATTGGGGCATATTAGATTAGTAATGTTATTTTATTTATGTCGGATATAGGCCATTAGTTGTAATTTAGATTAGTAATGTTATTTTATTTATGTCGGCTTTAGGCCATT
>ML805504.1:84475-115319 GCA_009831015.1 Picea engelmannii
TATTTTATTTATGTCGGCTATAGGCCATTAGTTGTAATTTAGATTAGTAATGTTATTTTATTTATGTCGTCTTTAGGCCATTAAACCTCCTAGTCTCCTATATATACCAAGGAGACATTTTCATTTTGAATCATCTTGTACTTAAACATTTAAGTGGGGTAAAAGGAGGTTGCCCCCTCGAAGAGGCTTATTATCTGACATTATCTCTTTTTCAAGGCGTTGAGTACTTTTCTTGAGGTTTTTCTATGCTATATTGATGTTTGGTTCTTAACACCCAACCTGTATAGAACCTTGAAGCACAAAATTTCCCAACTTATGTAATAAATCCTACTTCATTGAATGAAATTCAATTGAGATCTAGGAAATTCTTAAATAAAACAAATTCTAAAGTGGTTATTAGAGAATAAGAAAATATATATGACCAACCCAATGAATAATAAGACATATCTGTACAAAAGGAAATTCCCCCTCACAATCCTCAACCATCAGAAATGCCTCAGGAAGATAATCCTCCACCCTATCCGGAAAGACTACTTGTGAAGAAGCCTGAGGTACCTCTAAGATATGACTTAGAAGTTGAACCAAGAAATTTATTTGTAAAGATTCCCATACTCCAAGCCATTAAAGATATTCCTATCTATGCTAAAATTATAAGGGATATTTGCATCAAAAATCCTTGAAGGAAGAGGAAGGAACCTCCTGTTATAAAATTGGTTGGACAACTATCATAATTTATATCAGAAATGTCATCCAAATATAAGGATCCAGGAAACCCAGTGGTGACTGTAGAAACTAATGGTATTTCTTTGTCAAACACCCTCATTGATCTAGGAGCAGCAATAAATGTTATGACTATTGATACTATGCATATGCTGCAACTAAATCATTTAAGGTCAACACAGACCTTGTTGGAATTGCCAGACAAATGAGTCATCGGCCCAGCAGGAAGCCTATATGATGTAACAGTTACCTTAGCTTCCTGGGAGTATTCTGTGGAATTATTTGTAATTCATTCAAAATCCTCAAAACATAGGCATCTAGTTGTGTTTAGTTGACCTTAGCTGGCCATTGTTGATGCATTATTAGTTGTCGGTCTCGGGAAATGAAAATTTCCAATGGATTCTCAGTTAGAAACTTGTTCTCTTTCCTCCTGCCCAACCAACCACTGAAGATCCAATATGGATGGAGAATCCCTATGGGGAGGAGAACTATGCTTATCTCTTGTTAACACTTGAGCAAGCAAAGGGAGTTCAAGAACAAACTGAAGAACAAATTTTAAGCTTATTTTTAACCAATGCAGAATGCATTGAGTATCCTCAATCTTTCCAAGAATTCACACATATTTTCAACCCTGAGTTCCAGGAATTTTGGCATCCCTCCACTTCTAAATTATTTACTATATCAACAATAAGTGAAGAATAGAATTCAAATGTACGAATTGTTGAAATCAGTCCCGGGAAATCCTTCCATATAAATTATGGCCTAGAATCAAATCAAAAACAAAAATTGATCTGAATGATCCAAGGACAGTTTGGATATTTTGTATGGGATTATCTGATATGAAAGGAATTCACCCTTATACCTATATACACCATATTTACACCAATGATCAAATAAGACCTGTTAAGAAGCCCCAAAGAAGAATGAACCCAAGCTTAAAAGACATAGTGAAAGAAGAGCTCTAAAGACTCCTACATGTCAATTTCATTTACCCTATTTCAGATAGAAAATGAGTGTCTCCATTAGTCATTGTCCCCAAGAAAAATGGAAAGTGGAGAATTTTTGTGGACTTTAGGGAGATGAATAAGGCTTCCTATAGATATTATTTTCCCTTACTTTTCATAGACCAGGTCTTGGACACCTTTTTTGGGAAGAGGTGATTTTCTTTCCTAGATGGGTTTAGTGGGTATAATCAGATCCAAATTTCCCCTAAATATTAGAAGAAAACCACATTCACTTGTCCATGGGGTACTTATTCTTATAGGGTTCTTCCCTTTGGGTTATGTAATTCCCCTACCACATTTCAGAGGGATTTCCTATCCATTTTTTCTAATTTAACCCATGACTGTGTAGAAGTGTATATAGATGACTTCACAGTATATGGGAATGATTTTCAACAAGCATTGGAAAATTTGGAGAAAGTGTTGATCAGGTGTAACGAGACTAATCTCTCCCTCAACCATGAAAAATCTAGAATGATGCCCACTGACGGGATTGTCTTAGGTCATCATATTTCCGATACTGGCATACGGTTAGATCCTGCTAAAATTGACATTATTTCTCAAATCAGAATCCCTAACCCACAAAAAGAAGTTAGAAGCTTCTTGGGGCATGTTGGATATTATAGGAGATTTATTCAAAATTTCACAAATTTGGCTGCCCCACTATTCAAATTATTAGCAAAGGAGGTTGAATTCCATTGGGATGAGCAATGTTAAATTTCTTTTGAAATTTTAAAGAAAAGTATTTCTAGTGCCCATGTGTTAAGAGGACCGAATTGGTCTCTTCCCTTTCATATTCGCACTGATGCCTCAGATACTGCTTTGGGAGTCGTTCTAGGACAAAGAGAAAACCAATTTCCCCATGTTATCTACTTTGTCAAAAAAAATGTCTCCCCTAATGAAGTGTATTACATTGTCACTAAAAAGGAATTCTTATCAGTGGTTCATGCCATTAATAAATTTAGAGACTACATAACAAGGTATGAGGTTTTCGTACATACAGACCATTCATCTATTAGGTTTTTAATGAATTAGCCTGTGACAAATTCTAGAGTTACTATATGGTTGCTATTATTGCAAGAATTCAATATTACTATCATTGACAGACCTGGCAAAGATAACCTTGTTGTTGATTTCCTATTTAGACTCATTGATACATGTAATAATGCCCCAGTGGATGACAATTTTCCAAATGAAAGTCTATTTGATATTTATACTTACATTCCTTGGTATGCATATGTGGCAAACTATCTTGTGATAGGGAAATTACCTCAGAATTTGTCCCTCTGAGAAAAACAAAGGATCATTCAGCTGAGCGCAAATTATATGTGGGATGATGACTATCTATACCATACAGGACCTGATTTGTTGATTAGAAGATGTGTATGGGAGGATGAGATGTGTGATATCCTTAAATCCTGCCATGATGGCCCATGTGAGGGACATTTTGCTGATAAGAGGACAACATACACAATATTGCAGACAAACTACTATTGGCCAACCATTTTCAGGGATGCAAAGAAATATGTGGCCAGTTTTGATGATTGTCAGAGGATGGGAAAACCAACTGCAAGTGATGAAATTCCTCTCCAAGCTCAGGTAGTAATTGAACCATTTGAGAAATGGGATTTGGAATTTGTAGGCCCCATCAACCCCATGTCTAGAAGAAGAAGGTATATACTGGTTTGTACAGATTATATGACTATATGTGTAGAGGCTAAAGCCTTGTACTCTGCAAATGAATAATCAGTTGTTGATTTTGTATTCAAAGACATATTTACTCGTTTTGGTGTTCCTCGAGAAATAGTGATAGACAAAGGAACTCAATTTACCTCTAGTCTAGTCAAATCTATTAGTGAACAATATCAAATTAAACATAGGAAATCCTTACCTTATCACCCCCAAGCAAAAGGACAGGTAGAATCAACCAACAAAGTGATAGAGGCTATACTTACCAAGTTAGTTCAGTTACACCATAAAGATTGGATGGATCAGTTTCCTGAAGCCTTATGGGCCTACAAAACAACTTGGAGAAACACCACAGGCCATACACCTTATGAATTAGTGTATGGGAAGCAGGTGTTGCTTCCCATATAATTTCATGTAAAAAATTACAAGACTCCTATGCAATTGGGAATGGATTTGGATGAAGCCCCAAAATAGAGGATATTGCAGCTAAATGAACTTGATGAAATCAGACAAGATGATCTGCAAAGGACTACACTTATTCAATAACAAAGGACCAAATGGCATGACAAGTATATCAAGAAGAAATCTTTTATATCTGGTGATTGGGCCCTTTTATATGATAGTAGGTTCAAGAGTTTTATAGGTAAATTTTCCACTCGATGGTTGGGGCCTTCTGAAGTAGACATAATTTATGACAATGGTTGAGTAAAGATAAATACTATTGACGAAGATCATACATCCTTTGTTGTGAATGGGCATCAACTAAAAGTGTATCATAAGCCTCTATCTAAAGAGGATTTTATCAAACAAGTTCTTTAGAATTCAAAAATGCAATTGGTAAGCAAGAGGGGTTTGCCTCCTAGTGAACCACCACTGTAAGTTTTTGTTATGTGATTTAATTTAATTTTGTACATATATGTATATATAGGTGTGTGTTAGATAGTGATTCTTTTGTGGTGTTACTAACAAAGGCATAAGTTGATTATGTTCTCATGTAGATAGGCAATAAAGATGAATTTTTCCAGAGGTGAGTTTATTTCTTTACCCAACTATGGTAGATTACTCATGGGAAAGGAGCCAAAAGGAATTTTCATTAAGTTTTTCAGAATCCTAAAAATTGAAAATACCGACAAGTATTAACTAATTTGGGCTCGAGGAAAATCCACAGGACAGTATAAGGAGTTTTCTTTAAGTTTTTCAGACTCCTAAAAATTGAAAATACTAGCGAGCATTAACTGATTTGGGCTCAATAAAAATACACAGGACAGTATAAGGAGTTTTCTTTGAGTTTTTCAAACTCCTAAAATGAAAATAATGATGAGCATTAATTGATCTGGGCTCTAGAAAAATCCACAGGACAATAGTAGTTAGGATCTTAATTTCAATAAAATGGAAGTGGCAATGAAAACAATGGTTTGTTTGGTTCCAAAAAGAGGAGGTTTTTCACCTCTAAAGGGGGATGTCCAGTTGCAGTTGCCTTCTTATTATAGAGATTGGAGCCCAGTCATTGAATTCTTTTTCCTCATTTTTTACTTCCGCTGCAACTTCATAGTTTCTGTACCAGAGTGTTGTTTGTTGTTTTACCTATATGGTCTTGCAGCAGAATAAATTCATAGGTTCTCCTCCATAAGAAACAACAAATGCAAGTAATCAATACAAAATGCATCCTACAAAGTTCCAGTCTACAGAATATGCCAACGAGTATCTTATCCAATTTTCATTGGGTACTGAAATAAATCTTTGTGTTGTTCTGGTACTAGATAACATCTTTGTGTTGTTCTGGTACTGCAATGAATATTCACCTCTATTGATCTGATACTATACTAAGCCTATGTTGTTCTGGTACTGCAACAGATAGTCACCTCTTTGTTCATCCGATACTGAGGAAGAAGGCCTGTGTTGCTCTGATACTGCAACAAATATTATCCTTTGTGTTCATCCGGTACTGAGGAAGAGGGCCTGTGTTGGTCTGGTACTACAACATTTTTTGAAGAAGTGGTTCAGTACTAATTTGTGGTCCGGTACTGATAAGGAAGCGTGCTATCTCTTATCCTATACTCAATAATTTTCCTGCTTGATACAAATGTTTCAGGTAATAAGAGGTATAAGCTCACTATTTATTCCTTTTATTAAGAATCATGCTAATTGTGTACTAGACGTGTGGTTACTCTCATGCATCTGCATTACATCAATTATTACCAGTTCCATACCATGAAATTTTGCAACTCCTCGCGTATATTTCCTACTAAAGAAATCATCCACAAGCACTCGAAAATTTTGATGGGCTGGTTTTCATATGTTTAGTGGCACGTAGTAATTATACTACTAGTAGGACCAATTCCATTCTCAAACACTCTTTTCAAAGAATCTCTTTCATATGATGAAGAAATAAAATCATTCCATTATCCAACATTACACCGAATTAATAATTGGCTTAAACTATGTCATAATACAAGTCAAATTCATGATTATCTTTCGATCACGATGATGTCGATAGTTGCATAATGGTGAACTTTAGTCACATCGATCCTATATCTTGTAGTCATTTCCCAACACCGTCGTGAACATGCTATAACACAATTCCTGATATGATATTCCAATTTATTATGGATATGACTTACCCTTACTCTCGTCATCATTATAGTTGATTTGACATTGTAATTCGAATTCTGATCTATAAACTCTCTTTTGGATGGCTTCGCCATCTAGATGAGTGTTATTTACCTGTTTTTACTATATGATATCCATTCATATTGTTTCTCTTTCCCCTCATACTATTTTCATACTTTGTTTGCTTCCGATACTCCACTGTGTGATCCTTTGTTTTGGTACTAAAACCTCGTCCTACGTTCTGTTGCCTCATACATTGTTAGAGTTTCTTTTAAGTCAGCATGGGGGTTTATAGACACGAACTAGTGTTCCAATTATACAGGGATACACAAGAATACCAATATTGCAGGGAGAAATTTGAGTAGACCGACTGGGTCATGTTCTTATAAAAATTCAAAGGCCATCATGAGGGCGTAACTCGTGCCTTTTCTAAAAATTATGACGGTGAGAGTGTTCAGTTGGGGGAATTGAAATTGACGATAAAAAAATACACCATAGAGAAAGATACATTATTTCCTTCCTCTAGAGAGAAATATTTTAAGTGGGTGATCGTCGACAGAAGGATTTGTCAAAAGTTTCTAAAGATGGAACACTAGGAATCCGATTGGACCGAAGGGATTCCCCCGAGCTATATTAAGGAGGAGTATGGGACAATGCTCTTCATCCTTCAGAGGTTTCTCACCTATGAAGGAAAGTATGTTGTGACTCTCTTATATCATTTAAAGATTCTATTGCATTTTGAAGGAGGGACATGAATTGACTTTCCCCATTTCCTCTGGATGAGTCTAAACAAAATGGTGAGAGGAGTTAAATCGACATCCAAGAAACCTAAAACTAGTCTATACCACCATGGGTTAATGAAGTTACTGGTTGTCCATGCATTGAGAAAAAAAGGGAGCAATTGGAAACAAATCCTTCAACAAAAATTTGCTCAATACGGAGTTTCCAAATCTATAGAAGAACATGAAACAAAGGCATGTAGTGAGGAGTCAGGAAGAAAACTAAAGGATAGGAAAAGTAGAGAGAAGAATCTAGGAAGTGAAGAGGCTACTATTGTACCTAGTTCATCCAAGCCTATTGATAGGTTGGACAAGGGTAAGTCCATTATGATAGAGGATCCTACTACATCCAGGAATAAGAGTTCCTCCCAATATAAGGAACCAAATCCAGCCTTGATCCCTAAAATTCAATTTCCACGAAGTGAGAGGCAAAACATGAAGAAATATGATCAAAATGAAGTTTCAGATGGTTCCCATGAGGCAATTATTGATCTGCCCCAAGATTCGGTTAGTGAGTTGGAGAAGACTCCTAAAGTGAAAAACGAAAGTAGGGGGAAGCTTAAAACGAGGAAGGTGCAGAAAGAGCCAACTCCCATATCTACACCTCAACCCCCTATTATTGGATATATCAGTAAATGTAGACATAAACTGATCTCCCTAGATACACCTAGATCTATAACAAAACAAGACAAGACATGGTGCTTTCCCTAAGCTCTAATCATTGAATCTATGGTCAAAGAAAGGATGAGTAGCATACCTTTGAATATCGCTTCCTTATGTCTTTGTTGTCCTTGCTTCACTCTAGTGCTATTGTTTTATTGATCCTGCAATGGAACACAAACCAACCAAAATGAAAGAAATAATAATATATTCAATGAAGACTTATATATGTAATCAAGGAATCATGTAATAAAATGAGAGTGATTTTATGGGAAAGAAACATGCCATTATATTATATTAAGAGAAAGTGGAAGATACAACCAAACAAACTTGATGTCGCTAAGTTCCCTTTCAGTGGCCCTTGCTCTTGACACACACACTTGCTCCAAGCTTGCATGAAGATGATCCAAAATAAATTGATAAGGTGAGATGAAGCCTTCAAGCATCTAATGTAGAGTACCTCACACAATTCACAGCATATTCAACCTTAATCATTCCTTACTTTCTCTTTCTTACTTAATGCTTAACCTTTTCCATGAGAAATCCATCATTATATAGAAGAAAGAGAGATGGTTAAAGAGATCAAGATGATCCCACCAAATTAGAGAGTTGGGTAGGATCTCAACCACATGAATGCCACCTCATATTCTAGAAGATTCCTTCTAGAACTTTCGTGAACTTCTTCCTTTTTCTCATTTTTAGAACATCGTCGCACCCTGTCTATATAGAAGCCTATGGAAACCCCGCAGGATAGGTTTAGAGCAGCCTGTGGAAATCATCATTTATGCATTGTACAATAATACTAGCCTATGATGTCCTTCTAAAAACAAGCCTTGTAGAGTAAGAAACCAATTACTTTTCACATGAGAAAGATCCTTTTGAGAGGATGAAAATATGCTTGTAGACACATCACCAAGGTAACCAAAATAATGTGTAACACCCCCTAGGGTAAAACTGAGGAGTGTACAAAAAGAGAAAACTTTGATACCTGCACCTCAATCCCCTAGAGTAAAAATGAAGAAGGTATAAAAAAATCAAACTCCCGAGTTTAAACCTTAGTCCTCTAGGGTAAAAACAAAATTTGTGCAGGAAAAACAAGTTATGAGATCTACATATGCTCCTACAACAAAGAAGAGAATTTTTTTTGGGGAAAATTCCACTTCTATTAGTACATCTAAGGAAGTCTCACATCCAGTATATAAAACTACAAGAAGAATGGATAAATAGATAACAATTCCACATATACCTTATTTTCCAGAGGAGCCTATTGATATTTTGAATTCTCTAGAGAAGGAAAGTTTCTATGGAGCAATGATTAGTAAGACCAAGGAGTTGGTAATAGAGACCTTAAAAGGTTTAAGGAAGGAGGTGAAATATCGAGGGGAGGTAACTAAGAAAGAAACCATATCTGATCCTCTCAGTTCCTTGAGAAAGAAACAGTTGGTATTGAAGGTTGGGAAACTTACAAAACATAATAAGAATTTAAAACAAGAGGTTACAGAGTATCGAGTCTTAGATAGGCACATTAAGGAAGAGAAAGCAATTGAAAGAATATAACTGAAGGTTACAGGATGTGCAAGAAGAAGTCTCTGCTAAATTTAACAAAGTTCTGCATTTGATCTAGTACACCAAAGTGATTAAAAAAGAGCTTAGGAGTGAGTCCTATGGTTTCAATATTCTACAGCCAGACAAATGATATTTAGCTAGGGTGGAAGACAGTTTTAGTTTGGAAACTTTTGAGGACCATTTCCGACATTTTTGCATGAGGACATGCAATTACTTAAGCAAGGGGGGATGTTGGGTCTTTGTTTTGACACCCCTCTTACCTTATCTTACCTTATATCTTGGTCAATTTTACCTCTGACCTATGCACAATTTGTCTATTTATTCCCCAATATACCTTGTGGTCTTACTTATGTGCATGATGTGGTAACTCATGTTGACAACATAATTTGTTTGATTTCTTAATTAAATTGGGATTGAATGATTTTTGTTTATGCTTATAATTACTTTGATTAATTTAAGAAACTTTCATGACAAGGATTTATCTCATCTGGTACTCATCGTTGGGCTTCATTTGGTACTCTGCCTATTCTAGTACTACAATATTGCAACTGTGCTCATTCAGTACTCTGCCTATTCTGGTACTACAATATTGCAACTATGTTGATCCAGTACTCTGCCTATTCTGGTACTTTGTTTATTCTAGTACCCAACTATGTGTTGATCTGATACCCATATATTTTATTGTGTTAATCCGGTACTGGATCTGCTTCTACAGGATTGATTGGTGATAGCTCTAAGAAACTTGTTGGCTAGAAGCATATTTGGTTCCTTTGAAGACCATGATAGACTAGGATACGCTCCATCACTCATGCACTTTGTGTCATGAGGATGAAGCTATTTCCATGAGATACGATTTGATAACCAATTGTAATATTTTTGCAAATATTTGGTATTATCTTTAGACTTTGGTTGTAATGGTTTATATTCTTTAAGAAGCATCTATGTAGATGCTCGAAGTAGCTTTAAATAAACTATTATGCTGAGAAACTGAGTTTTGAATTACTGTATACCTGTCAATTGAAGTAATATGAAGTTCAGTCTTTGGAATTCATGGATATGATTAAAGTGTGAGTTTTGTAATTTCCTAGAGCTAATTGTTGGTACGACAAGGGCCCACGGCCCCAACCAAGGTAAGTCTCCTTGTATTTGTTTGTGTATGGATTGGTGTTGGTTTGTGTGTGTGTGAGTAGAATAATTGTGTATTCTAAACAATTCTGAGTAAGTAATCTTTCCTGAGCACAACATAGATTTCTAAATAGATATTTGTTGATTTTTGGATGAGTGTGAATGAATAGTTTATATTAACCAAAGTATATGATTCCATCTCTATTTTTGCATTGTAAGATTTAGTTGACAAAAACTATGTAGATGTTCATGATTGTTAGATAGGAAATTATAATTTTTCGAGTTTAGAAGCTTCAATATCGTTGTTGTCTGAAGTAAGTGCAGGAATGACCCAGGCTCCATTTCCCACCTACATGCACCAAGAATAGAGTGTCTTGTGCAATGCTTCTTGGATAAGGACAGAAGTCCTTTCCAAACATTAATTATGTTATGAGTAGTTTTTATGTTGATTATTGTTGAAGTGTGCCCAGATCTGCTTGCTAGTTGTCTTCAATAGTAGTAGCTACAGATAACTAAGTCAAAGTCCATCTTTCTATTTCATGATCTTGTAAATGGACAAGTCATTATTTGAGAAAGATCTTTTGAATGCATGGCTGTTAAGATTTTGTTTGCAACTTTTTCTTTCTAATTTTTAAAAACTATGTGAAAAGAAGAGTATTGAGTTTCAAATGTTTCTTCTTTATGTTATGCTCATCATACATAGTTATATTACCTACTACCGACGCATATAGTGTAACAACTCTGTTGATTACAAATCTTGGTCGATAATTCATGATTGGAAATATATTGAACATACAATTGCACCAACACTCATCAAAATCCTCAAGGTATGACCAAAAATCATCAGGAGAACATTGCACTGGGTCATCCTTGGGTGCTCAGAAAACTTTTGTAATTATATCATCATCTTGTTGCCAAATGTCAAAATTATTACGAACATCATATGATTGTTGTAAAGGAAACATTTGAAGATATTCTTCCATATCATAAATGGGATCCTCATTAGAGCCAATCACATCCCACTTACATCTTCCAACATGTATGAACTCATCAATATTATCAACCATTTCACTACCTTTATCATAACATGAAGGATTTAATGCATCCAAGGGATCCTCTAATACTTCTTCACTTTCCAAATAATAAAATAAAGCATCATCAAAATATTGGAAAGGGAAATAATGTATCATGTTCACTTCTTTTTGTGTAGGAGCGTCAAAGGCTTGAATGATTTCATCAAATGGAAGATCTTCTAGTACATCATCCCCAAGACTCATCCCTTTAATCATATTTTTTCCTTCATCGGAAAATGAAGGACCTATCTCTTCTAAGGGTTCCTTTACTTCTTGACCTTCTGAATCATAGAACGAAGTGTCATCAAAAACCTAGAAAGGAAAATGACTCACCTCATTCTCTTTTTCTTGTGTGGGAGAGATAGGATCTTGGAAAGATTCATTGGATGGAGGAGAGGATACTAGTGCTTCATCCTCATAACTCACTTCTTTAGTCAAGTCTTTACTGCATTCTATTGAATCATGGGAAAAATATTGCTCCTCTTCAAGGGGTTGACAACCTTCTTCATAAATCTCTCCTTCTATATGAGAGGGTTCTTGGTATTGAGTATGGTACACATCCCTGAGATCTTCCACAATCTTAGTGGTGAATCCTTTTTCCTATAGGGCTATTGCAAGATTTTTAAGGGAATCTCCATATGTTTGGGATTGTTGTTTCACAAACTCATTAAACCTACTGATGATATCTATGAAAGATTATATACCCTTATCTTCACAACAACCCTTAATAAAATCTTGCAAAAAAGACGATAGGGAAAGTATGAACAATTTTACCAGAACATCCTCCCCTTCAAATTTTATCTCACTTATATACTTCAAGAATTCTACAATGTGAGTAATTGGGAGGCCTTTGAATCTTGGAAAGTTTTTTAAACATTTTATAGAAAAATAATACAGGTATCCTTGAAAACATTCAAAACCAATATTCCTCAATGATACTCCACCTTAAGATTATCAATAAGCACGTTGAAAGGGTCATAAATAGAGATCTCACCTGAATTTTTAATATGGGATAGGACTAAGTGCAAGTTACACCCAAATATTTGTTAAGTTGAATCTATTGCCATGTGTCCTTGTTTACGAAGGGGGTATACAACCAGTGCTACATGAATTGAGGGTGTAGGAGCTCTAATATTAATGGATCCCATAGGGGAAATATGTCCCCTAAACCTCAAAAACTACTCACTTCTCATCCATTATTTTTCTTCCACAGTATTTCAATAATTTCTTGAAGTGCTTCCTCTTCCAATTTGATTTATTGGAGAATAATGGTTTTTTTTCTTTATACATGGGTCAAGTTCCATGTTGCTCATACTTCCTTGTAGTACCCAATTCCTTCCAATTCCAATAGAGAAAATTATACTATTTAATGTGTTTTTCTATTGTTAACAAAGGAATTCAACATAATTGCGTGGGATGTCAATGATTTTACTTCTCCTTTTTTTAAGCACATCCTTCATCTTCCTCTTCATATTCTTGTTGTAAGGATATTAATTTTTTTTTGAGAGAACTCTAGTATGGGAAAAGTTGCAAATGAATATGAGAGTTCAAATTGTTGGCATGTTCACAGGCAGAGTGTGCTTGTCATTGATGGCAAGAAAAACAATGATGATGGAATATTGGCAGCAATGACAACAAAAAAGAAAGAAACAATGATAACATTGGGAATGACGAGACCATGAGAAATTATTGTCTACAAGCTCAGGAGGATGAGCACAGGGAAGAGATTTGGATTTTCTAGATATCCAGATGTTATTATGAAGGAATCAAGGAGCGTGCACAGAATTCCTTAGAATCTGTGAGTTTGCAGAAGGAATCAAGCTCAAGAGGAATAGCATAGAGTTTCACGCAGAGCGCAAGTGTGCACCGGGGCCGAGGTTAACTTCATTGCCTAAGATAGAAGAGCATAACTGCAGATAGAGTGAGCCATCGATCTAAGAAAATCACCAACAAACAACATTTGGTTCACGTCAAAATTTGCGAGGAGGTTACCCTTCAGGAATCTCACTTCGGAAGAATTTTCAACTTCAAAGTTGAATTACCCAAAACCCAAAATCCGAAATGAATAAGAACCATTGGATATGGAGAAAATACGATGACCATTAATTCAGGGAAGACCACGTCAGAAGACCACGAGAGCCATCAGATTGAATTAGTGGAAGGAGAGGATAAGAAAGGGTTGATATCTGAGATCTCGATCACCCAAATATCCATCAGTCGTCAGATCAAATTGATTGAAGGATAAGATAAATGGGCCATAAAATATGAGTTCTCGATTATCCAAATACCCTTCATCCATCATATCAAATAAAATGGAAGGATAGGATAAGAAAAGTTGGAGGGTCGTTGGATTTAAACCAAGGAAAAACAACATCGCATACAAATCAAGCTCTTGATATAATACCTTGATCAAATGACTATCATTTGTTTTGGGTATAAATATGTGAGGAGTTTACGGTTTGGAAAAAATATCACTCCAAGTTTTAGTTTGAGATTTGAAATCTCCAAAGTCTGGAGAGCCATAGAGCCAAAGTAAGTTATCAACCATCAGATCATCCGAAGAAGATCACAGCCATCAGATCATCCGAAGAATACCTCAAAAGTTAGATCATCGAAAGAGAATCTGGGCCGCCTGATCCAAAGTGTCAGTCTGATATTTGAAATCTCCGAAGTTCGGAGAGTCGAAGAGCCGAAGTAAATTATTGACTGTTGGATCATCCGAAGAAGGTTGCAGCTGTTAGATCATCCGAAGAATACCTCAACCGTTAGATCATATGAAAAGAATCTAGGTCGTCTGATTCAGAGCGTCAATTTGAGATTTAAAATCTCTGAAGTTCAGAGAGCCAGAGAGTTGAAATACATCCTCGACCGTCGGATCATCCGAAGTCAATTTCGGCCGTCAAAACTTTCTAAAGTGGAAGGACATGATAATTTAGAAAAGGGTGTGATAATCTCAATGATCGATAATCAAGCTCTCATATCTACAGTTGATAGGGCATATCGGACCCCCCTCATTCATTACCACTTACCGCCTAACACCCCCTCCAAGAAAACCACCAAACCACTCATACATACAACCTCCGCACTCTGATGTTACACTCCACTACCTGCTACATGCCACACTCTAATACCATGCTCTGCCTCCACCTCCACTACACTCCCTGGACATCTCACCCACATCAACAGGCCACCTCAACAAGGACAAGTCGCAGACCACATCAGCAAGGACACATGGAAGTAATCTGTATACTTCGAGGGAAAGTAAAGTTTGAGACTTCAGACTTCAGAATTTCATAGCCCGAAGGAGATCTCAAACGTTGATTTAGGGAGGTTAGATCTGATCCAAATATCATGAAAGAACAAATCTGAACCGTTCATTCAAGAGCCCTATCAATATCGTGAGATCGACGGTCCAGTCACAATCGCGTGGTCACATGAGATTATCGCCCAAGGTCATATCGAAAGAAGGAGATAACACTCACTAGACTTATATCACGAAGCACTTTTTGAATAGGTGTTGGGTCACAACCATGTTCACATAATAGAAGGTTAAGGGAGGAGCTAGCACATCGCTAGGCTCCACCTTGAGATTTTAGGAGTTGGGAGAATCAAGGTGACTCGCAGCAGAAAATCCAAAACGTGAAGTCACGAAGCACCTTTTGGATAGGTGTTTGATCACAACTCATGGTCACATGAAAGGAATGGGCTTAGCGAGAAAATCTAGCGCCCACTGTGATTTTTTCTCAGGAAGGGAAAATGTGCCAAAGGGATGAGCATGTGGAGGTTCTCTCTGTAACTGCCAGAACGGATTGATTGTGTCTGCCAATGAATTCGAAGAGCTTCAGGGTGATCGCCAAAGGAGATGAAGAGTCTCGAGGTAACTTCCAATGGAATGAAGAATCATCACAGAGACAATTGACAAATGGAAAAGTGTCGAAGACTATAACTTCCAGAGAAGCCATAGAATCTCAGGATAATGACCACTGATGAAGAACAAACTCAGTATAATTGCCAGAGAGGATGAAGAGTTGGGTGTATGATATGGAAGAGGACTTGGAATAATAAATATAGGACTTGGAATAATAAATATACGCAAAACAAAGAATACATGGTTGCTTCTTTTGATAGTTATTCATGCGGGAAGAAGCAGGTTGTGCGCAGGAGCTGAGGTGCACAGAATAGGTGTAGCGCAGAGAATGGAAATGGTGCACAGAGCATAAAAGGAAGAATAAAGACATAGAAAAAAAAGTATATCTAAGAGATGAAGATAAAGTCGAGGTTCAAATGAAGAGACAGAGTAGAAGAACATAAATCGCAAGAAGATGCGACCAGGAAGAAACTGATGCAGGAAGAGAAGAGCAGTGTAGAAGAATAGTGATGAGACTGGTAAGTCATTGATAAATATTGTATCACTATAATAAATTTCAGTAAAAAATATTTATATCTCAGGGTGGTAGGGTGGTGCTAGGGAGGACTTTTGTCCTCAGATTTTCAAGCGGGTGCTTGAACACAGGGAGTTGTAGCTTCCATCTAGTTACATCCAGAAAAACCAGGGTGGTAGGGTGGTTCAAGGGAGAACTATTGTTCTTTGTTATACAGGTTGGTGCCTGTGTGACTGGAAGTTGGTGCTTCCATCTAGTTGGTGCTGGAACACAAAGGGAGTTGGTGCTTCCTTCTAGTGGGTGATAGAGAAACCAGATATTTGGTGCTCTCAACAAGTTGCTTCTTGTAAAACAAAGGTGGTAGCCTCGAAAGGAGTTGGTGCTCATAAGAATGATAATGTACAGAAAATAAAGACTACTTATCATATCAAGAATAAGAGGTTTTCTCCCTTTATGGGTTTCCTTGGGAATATCTATCTTTGTATATTTCATGTTTATGATTGATGTTGAATATTTTATTGCTTACTTCCCTACACAATTGTGATCATCATTGAGTGTTTTGTAAATATTTTAAAATGGGCATAATTGTTTAAGATCAGTAACAATTGATTCANCCCCCCCCTCTCAGTTTTTCAAGAATTGGTATCAAAGCCATTTCCCTTTATTTAAGGGTAGATCCTAGAGCTTAAACATGACTATCCATGAAGGAACTTCAACCAAAAAGGTCCCTATGTTCAATGGAACAAACTTTGCCTTCTGGAAAGGTAGGATGAGAACTTACATAATGGATTTAGGTGCAGATGTCTGGAATGTGGTAAAGACTGGTTATGTAAATCTAGTTGTACTAGCTTCTAAGGATAACAAGCTAGAATTCAACTTCAACGCTAAGGCTATGCATGCTATTCTGAGTGGGCTTGCAGAAGAAGAATTTGTGAAAGTTATGCACTTAGAATTTGCCAAATAAATGTGGGACAAACTTATTAATAGTTATGAATGTAATGCTAAGGTAATGGATGCCAAACATCAAACATACAGATTACAGTTTGAACAACTAAATATGAAAGAGGATGAAACTGTTGACAAGTACTTTTTGAGAATTGAAAAAATAGTAAATGCAATGAAAGGGCTTGGTGAAAAAATTGAGGAAGCCTCTTTAGTTAAGAAAATTTTGAGATCTCTTCCAGATAGGTTCAACCCGAAGGTCTCTGCTATAGAAGAACTTAATGTTCTAAAAGTTCTACCTTTTAATCAACTTCTAAGAACGTTGACTACATATGAAATGAAGATAGGTCACTCTGAATCTAAGTGTCCACACAAGAAGAAGGACTAGAACTATGAAGGTGAAGAGAAGCACAAATCCAAGAGATTTGATAAAAATACAAGTTTATGTGTAAACAATGATGACTCTTCAGGAGACACAGATAGTGACTCTTCTTGTGAAGATAAGGTTAATGAATTTATGCTTATGGACAAGGATGATTTTAAGGATGGAAACTTATTTTAAAATGTAGAAACCTTGGTGAATCTTACCATCCTTCATATTCCAACTATAAAATGTTTGGTGATATTTTGTAAAAATATTCAAATTTCTAAGGATTTTATATAGTTTGTATAAAATTTTGGCAATTTTTAAGGTAAAATAATTTTATCTTATAGAATTTGGGCGAATCATTTTTAGAATAACGAATCCTTTTGGGGGGAAAACCATGGAAAATTAGCCCATGAGCGAAATTTAGCCCCTAAAATCATCACTACTTATGGACAAATAGGATTATGATAATAAAATCACATGAAGTGATGTTAATGATGAAAAATATTTGGTTGATATGGAAGGTGAACTGATCAATGTTTTAGAAGAGATTGACAGACTCAAACTTAAGAATAAAAAACAAAAAAAGTCGTTGATGTGGTTTGAAAAGGATGGTAAAAAACCTGATGAAGACCTTACCCTACTAAAAGTGGAGTTAGAAGAGGAAAATAAAATAGAGGACACTCTGAAACAATGGTTATCAGAGAAGAAGGCAAGATGTGAAGCCTTGGAAGAATAGGTAGTAAAAACTAGAAAAGAGATGCAGAAGTTTAAAGTATTGTATCTCCAAAATATTCCAAGCATTAAAGCCTCGGAAGAGCTAAATGACATTCTAAGAAAATAGAGGTCCCCTTTGTTGAAGATTGGTTTAGGTTATGTAAGTGGTTCAGATAGAAAATATCCATAAAGAAAAGAGCCAGTAAAGATGATCAAGTTCCATGTCAGCAGACAATCAGATCATGTGAGTAATTTGTCACCAAAAGCTAATAAAGAAGAGATGATCCCTGATAAAAAACAAAGATATCAAAAGATGGAGCAACAAATTCCAAGAAGAAGGCCATCCTCCAGGTACCAAAATTTCTTCCATAGTTATTGTTTTTACTGCTCTAATTTTGGTCATAAGATTGCAAATTGTCATATTAAGTTTAGAGACATGCAACTAAGGAGGTAACTAAATAGCCAATGAGTAGACAATGTTGCACCAATCTCTTTGACCTATTGAAATATGAGCTCAAATTCTATAATTGTCATAACTTCAACCACAAAGCTGCAAACTTCCATCTGAAGAATTGCAAAGTAGATCTAAGGATAAATCTCTTATATAGAAATGCCAGCACATGGAAAAAGAAAGATAGTGAAAAATGTGGTCTAGTACTTTCAGATCAAAAACAAAAAGACCCCTGGAATATAGAAAGTGGATGTTTCAAGCACATGAATAGAGACAAGTATAAGCTTTTGTCTATAAGTAAAAGAAAAATAGGAAATGTGACCTTTGGAAATGATGAACCAGGTAAAATCAAAGGTAAAGAGATGGTGAGTTTGAGTAATGGAAAAGGAGATGCCGATGATGTTCTACTTATAGATGGTATGAAACATAATTTGTTTAGTGTAATTCAAATGTGTGACAGAGGCTATGAAGAGTTGTTCACTTCCAAAGATTGTAAGGTAAAGAATGTAAACTCAGGACAAGTGGTGGCTAAAGGCATAAGGACATATGATAATGCACTTGTGTTGAAATAAGATAGAGAAGAGTGTCATCTAAGAAAACATGATGAAGGTTGTTTATGGCATAGGAGATTTGGACATCTAAACTTTGACCACTTAATCAAGATAAAAAATCTTGAGGCAGTAAATGATCTTCCAAAATTATCAAGGCCACAAGATTCTATGTGTAAATCCTACCAAGTAGGAAGGCTAACCAGAACAAGGTTTAAATCCAAAGAGCTCTACCTCAACAAAGAAACCACTCCAATTAGTTCATATGGATTTATGTGGACCATCAAGATAAGAAGGCACAGGGAAGGAAAACTATTTCATGTTGATCATTGATGATTACTCTAGACTCACTTGGGTTGCTTGTCTCAAAGGAAAAACTAAAGAATTTGAGAAATTTAAAATATTTAAATCTTTAATTGAGAATCAAATAGGCAATAGGTTAAAAGAAGTAATATTAGATAGAGAATGAGAATTTATGTCAAGTGATTTCAAGGAATTTTGTGATAAACATGGGATCGGGAGAGAAAACACAATCCCAGAAACTCCACAACAAAATGGAGCAGTTGAGAAGCGAGTATGATGATAGGGATAATGAAATCATCTTCTTAGGATATGATACCAATGGTAAAGGATATATATTCTTTAATAAAATATTGTATAAATTCATTGATTGCATTGATTTAAAGGTTGATGAAGGAGTCCCAGTAAGAGAGGTGAGAAATATTGAGTCTACTACAAAGGACACAGCTGAAGCTGAAGATGAACAGGTCCAAGAATCCAATATTTCATTCCAAGACCAAGCTCATCCCCATAAAATACCATCTTCTGAGAGAGCAGGTCACCAATAAGATTGTTTAGGCTCATTACACTCCAACCACAGAACAAATTGCAGACATATTTACTAAACCCCTAACCAATATACCATTTGAATATCTCTGTCAGAAGTTGGATGTCATCTCTTCTATCACCTAAGAGGGTCCATCCTGACAGGGGGATTTTGTGTTGGTTTAATATCTAATACCTCTGAAAAGTAGTGCAACAGCTCAGGGGGAGCATGTTTTCTTTGACATTG
Source organism: Picea engelmannii (assembly GCA_009831015.1). Lineage (NCBI taxonomy): Eukaryota > Viridiplantae > Streptophyta > Pinopsida > Pinales > Pinaceae > Picea > Picea engelmannii. Next base: position 104,178 of record ML805504.1, read on the forward strand.
ATGTCAACGGGGGAGAAAATGTGTGGTTTGGATGCTGCAGTTGGAGGTCTAAGTAGAACAGTGTATTCCTTCAGGGTTTCCATCAATGCTAGAGGGGGATACTGTTGGCATGTTCACAGGTAGAGTGTTCTTTTCATTGATGGCAAGAACAATAGTGATGATGGCATATTGGCAGTAATGGAAACAAATAGGAAAGAAACAATGATAGCATTAGGAATGATGAGACCTTGAGAAATTTTTGTCTATAATCTCAGGAGGACGAGAACAGGGCAGAGAGTTGGAGTTTCTAGATAGCCAGAGGTTATCATGAAGGCAACAAGGAGTGTGCACAGGATTCCTTAGAATCCGTGAGTTTTCAGAAGGAATCAAGCTCAGGAGGAATAGTGTAGAGTTGCACGTGGAGTGCAAGTGTGTGCCAGGGCCGAGGTTAACTTCATTGCCTAAGCTAGAAGAGCATCACCACAAATATATCGAGCCATTGATCTAAGAACATGATCAACGAACAACATTTGGTTCACATCAAAAGTTGTGATGAGGTTACCCTTCGAGAATCTCACTTCAAAAGAATTGACAACTTGAAAGTTGAATTACCTGAAGCCCAAAATCCAAAATGAATAAGGACCATTGGATCTGGAGAAAATGCGATGATTGTTAGATCAGGGAAGACCATGTCAGCTGTCGGATTGAATTAGTGAAAGGAAAGGATAAGAAAGGGTTGAGATCTGAGATCTCGATCACCCAAATATCTGTCAGTCATCAGATCAAATTAATTGAAGGATGACATAAACTGAGAAGAAAGGCTAAGTTCTTGATTATCTGAATACCCATCAGTCATCGGATCAAATAAAGTGGAAGGATAGAATAAGAAAAGTTGGAGGTCCGTTGGATTTAAACCAAGGCAAAACAACATCACATACACATGAAGTCATTGATATAAGACCTTGATCAAATGACTATCATTCATTTCGGGTATAAAGATGTGAGGAGGTTATGCTCCAGAAAAAATCTCACTCCAAGTTTCAGTTTGAGATTTGAAATCTCCGAAGTCCAAAGAGATGGAGAGCCAAAGTAAATTCTCAACCATCGAATCATCCAAAGAAGATCGCATCCGTCATATCATACAAAGAATACCTCAAGCGTCAGATCATCCAAAGAGAATCTGGGTCATCTAATCCAGAGCGTTAGTCTGAAATTTGAGATCTCTGAAGTCCAGAGAGTCAGAGAGCCGAAGTAAATTCTTGACCGTCGGATCATCCGAAGAAGATTGCAATTGTCAGATCATCTGAAGAAGACCTCAAGCATCAGATCGTCTGAAGATAATTTGGGCCATCTAATCTAGAGCATCAGTTTGAGATTTGAAATCTCTGAAGTATGGAGAGCCGAAATACATCCTCGACCGACGAATCATTCGAAGTCAATTTTGGCTATAAGATCTTTCTAAAGTGGAAGGACATGACAAGTTAGAATAAGGGCATGCTAATATCAATGGTCGATAATTGGGCTCTCAGATCTATGGTCGATAGGGCATATCGTACCTCCCTCGTTGATTACCACTTACCGCCTAACCGCCCCTCCGAGCAAACCACCAAACCAGTCATACATACCACCTCTGCGCTTCGATGTCACACTCCACTACCTGCTACGCATCATACTCTACTACTTTGCTCTACCTCCACCTCCACTACACTGCCTACACGTCTCACCCATGTTAGCAGGCCACCTCAGCAAGGACAAGTGGCAAACCACGTCAACAAGGACACATGGCAGTAATCTGTATACTTTGATGGAAAGTAAAGTTTGAGACTTGAGATTTCAAAAGTTCAGAGACCCAAAGGAGATCTCGACCATTTATTTAGGGAGGTTAGATATGATCCACAGATCGTGAAAGAAAAAATCTGAATCATCCATTCAGGAGCACTGTCAAGATTGTGAGATCGACGATCTAGTCGCAATCGCGTGGTCACGTGAGATTATCGCCCAAGGTCATATCAAAAGAATGAGCTAGACTGAGATCGTGGAGCACTTTTTGAATAGCCATTTGGTCAGATACATGGTCACATCAACGAAGTTAAAGGGAGGAGCTAGCACGTCGCTAGGCTCCACCTCGAGATTTCTGGAGTTGGAAGAATCAAGGTGACTTGCAACAAAAAATCTAAAATGTGAAGTCACGAAGCACCTTTTGGATAGGCATCTGATCACAGCTCATGGTCACATGAAAGGAAGGGGCTTAGCTAGAAAAGATAGCGCCCACTGCGAAGTTTTCTCAAGAAGGGAAAAGGTGCCAAAGGGATGAGCACGGGGATGTTCTCTCTATAACTGGCAGAACGAAGTGATTGTAGCTGCCAGAGACTTCGAAGAGCTTCAGGGTGATCGCCAGAGGAGATGAAGAGTCTCAAGGTAACTACTAGTGGAATGAAGACTCATCATAGAGACATTTGACATGTGGAAAAGTGTCGAATACTATAACTGGCAGAGAAGCCAAAGAATCTCAAGATAACGACCACTGATGAAGAATAGACTTAGTATAATCGCTAGAGAGGACAAAGAGTTGGGTGTATGATCTGGCAGAGGACTTGGCATGATAAATATACGCAAAATAGAGGAGAGATGGTTGCTTTGTTTGATAGTTATTCATGCGGCTAGAAGCAGGTTGTGCGCAAGAGATGAAGCACACAGAAGAGGTATAGCACAAAGAATGGCAATGGTGCATAGATCATAAAACGTAGAAGAAAGACATATAAAAAAAAGTATATCTAAGATATGAACAAAACGTCGAGATGTGCATGCAGAGACAGAGTAGAAGAACATAAATTAGAAGAATATGCGAGTAGGAAGACACTGATGCAGGAAGAGAAGAGCAATGTAGCAGAACAGTGATGAGACTGGTAAGTCATTGATAAATGTTGTATCACTATAATAAATTTCAGTAACAAAGATTTATATCTTAGGGTGGTAGGGTGGTGCTAGGGAGGATTGTTGTCCTCGAAGTTTCAAGTAAGTGCTTGAACATAGGGAGTTGTAGCTTCCATCTGGTTGTAGCCAGAAAAACCAAGGTGGTAGGGTGGTGTCTGTTATACAGGTTGGTGTCTGTGTGACTGGAAGTTGGTTCTTCCATCTAGTTGGTGTTGTAACACAAAGGGATTTGGTGCTTCCTTCTAGTGGGTGCTAGAGAAACCAGAGATTTGGTGCTCTCAACAAGTTGTTTCTTGTAAAACAGAGGTGGTAGCCTCGAAAGGATTTGGTGCTCATAAGAATGATAATGTACAGAAAATAAAGACTACTTATCATATCAAGAATAAGAGGTTTTTTCCCTTTATGGGTTTCCTCAGGAATATCTATCTCTATATATTTCATGTGTGTGATTGATGTTGACTATTCTATTGCTTACTTCCCTGCATTATTTTGATCACCATTGAGTGTTTTGTAGAGAGTTTAAAATGGGCATAATTGTTTAAGCTCAGTAACAACTGATTCACCCCCCCCCTAGGTTGTCCAACACAAATGTGGAGTTGCAAGGACTCCAGGCTAGCCCAAGGAAAGGCTCAAAGGTTCTAGAGAATTAAAATATTCTTGAGATTTGGATGGAAAGGAGACATACATAGGGAATTAATTTCAAACGAGGATGCTTAAGAAGGATTAGAGGACAATATTGGGGGAGAGGATGAGGTGAGGGTTGATCTTCAAATTCCAACTCAGATCGAACATTCAAATGGTTGAAGGCTTCTATATGGGCTCTTGTTTTGGGTTTTGGACTAACTTTGGTATGCTTAGCTCAATTTAACAAGTTGTAATTTTTTTCCTATCAAGAGATTTAGGGGAAGATGTATCCATTTTTTGTTCTGATAATCTTTAGCAAATTCCCATACTCATGAAAAATATTTCACTTAAGAGAAAGTTGAAATTGCTCATAGTTTAATAGTTATAGATAAGACATGCTATCCAAAATTAAGTTTATGACTTAAAACATATACTTTTAAATCTAACTAATATTACATATTTAAACGTGTATATTTTTCTTTTACTTTATTAATAATTATTTTTATTTAAAATATTTTTACATATAAATGTCATCAAATACCATAAAATGGATACATGCGAAAACGATGCAAGTAAACAACACTTTGAACTATTAAATTTAAATATATTTTACTAATTTTTAAAATGATAATAAATTATGTATATGAATTCACTTTGATATTAAACTTAAAACATATAATTTTAAATCTAACTAATATTACATACTTAAATGTGTATATTTTGCTTTTACTTTATTAATAATTTTTTTATTTAAAATATTTTTACATATAAAAGTCATCCAATACAATAAAGTGGATACATGTAAAAACGATGTAAGTAAGCAATACTTTGAACTATTAAATTTAAATATATTTTACTAATTTTTAATATGATAATAAATTATGTATACGACTTTACTTTGATAATGAAATCTCTTTAGTTTGTTTAATAGTTTTAGCATTATTTAAAATAATAATATTAATAATAATTTATTCTATAAATTAATGGGAAAAACAATTTACTATACAAAAAATAATATTTTTAAAAATGAAATTTATTAATATTTTAAAAACAATTAGTTTAATAGTTTTAATATTATTTAAAATAATAATAATAATAATTTTTTATATAAATTAATAGAGAAAACTATTCACCATATAAAAAATATTTTAAAACAAATAAAATTTATTAATATTTAAAAAACAATTATTAATATTTTAAAATCAATTACTAAAATTGTTGAACATTTTGATCCCTAGTTTTTCAAAATATTTTACAATTATTTTGTAATGAATCTATAAAGAAAATGTATTAATATTTAAAAAAACAATTACTAAAAGTGTTGAACATTTTGATTCCTAGTTTTTCAAAACATTTTACAATTATTTTGTAATTAATTTATAAATATAATTATTTTGTAATGAATCTATAAAGAAATGTTGGCTTTTTAATTTTTAAAAAATAAATAATCATTTTCAACTAATTTTTTTACAAAACCAATTGAAATTGACTAACTAAAATTTCATTTTTTAATTTTTTTTTTTCTTTCTATATCGGCACTACCTATAATAACAAATTTTATACATGCTCCCTATAATACTAATACTAATTAATGTTACCTACCCTCCTCATTAGAAGCTAACAACACGATCATGTGAATGATCAATTTTGTAATGTACATTTTCCCGTGTTATAAAATTTCATGTTCCTTGACTTCTTTCGTTATTCTTATACAATAAAATAACGTTTCATACGTGCTTTCTTTGTCGTATACTAAATTATTTTAAGGTGGTGGGTGTGGGAGGGTTCATTATGGGGGCACAATAGTATATACTTACTTATATATTTAAGTATGGAGTCTTAGATTTTAACAATACATCAAAATTTTGTGCTACTACAACTATTAAATTTAGTTAAAGAATTTAGTTTTTTTGTTTCATAGTGGTGGAAAACTCTAAAATAATCATGAAATAAGAAAAGTTTGAAAAGATGTCTCCAAGTAAATTTGGCCACTAAAAAAGGTTGGAACATTAATCATCACTAATAAAGTTTATATAGAATTGGTTTCTTGATATCATGTGATTCCCATGTTGATGATGATGATGATTAACGTTCATTGAGACCGAATTGGTTTATCAGACCTTAAGAGGGTAAGTGATTACTTGCGATTTTTTAGAATTTTGTTTATTTGCTCGAAAAGCATTAAGAGAAGTTTTCCAAGATCACCATACTTCTATTGATTTAAGAGGTTAGGAAGGTTGGTAGTGTGACAAATATTTTGAAAATGAGATCTAATATGGGTATAGGCTGGACAATCTAAGAGAAAGTGTTTTTCATCTTCAACCTTCTTAGTGTCACAAAGGTGACACACTCTTTCATTACATGGCATTTTAGGAATTGACCAACACCCAGTTTCACTATGGAGCTCGTGAGAATTTGTTCTTATCTTAGCGATGTTGATTTTTTTCTTTACACTTGGCAAAACAGATAGATAATTTTGATCTTCTATATTAGGGTTGATTACATCCTTATAATACCTTAATTGTTTGTTTCCTCTAACTCTTTATCACACCACATTTTCTCCTTAAATTTTGATTTGACATTTTTTTGAATAGTATCTTTATTCTGCAAAATGGTGTCTTCCATGATTCCCCAATAGTTTAGCCAAGACCGAGCATCTTTATGCCATCCTCACTTAAGTCGATGGTGGTTATGACTCAATTTTGAAGCAATTTTAGGAAGCCACTTGTCTTCCATGTTGTTTAACTTGTTATTATACGTTAGGTATCTAGTCATAGCCATTCTCTCAATGGGGGAGAGGCTTGTTTCTAAGAGGAGGATGGGATAGGACGTATTTCCTTTAATTTTGAGATTATAGGTTATAAAATTCTTCTGTATTTTCTCTATCTTTCTCCAGGATTCACGAGAGATACTACAACCCCAAACTTCACATCCATAAAGAATAACAGGTGTAACAAGAGTCTCAAAGAGTAGTTTCTTCTTATCCCAACTCCAAAGATCGACTGATTTACAATTAGTTTCAATCCCATAATAATATTTCCATCCCCCAATAATCCTTTTCTCAATGCTATAATTCCAATTGAGCTTGTGGTGAATATCAATTCCAAGATATTTGTATGAAGTCACTTCCTCCAAGTTGTTGTTGTCATATACGAAGGTATCATAAGGGATCTTATTGGATTTAATAATCATGACCTTAGTCTTATCAGTATTAATAGTCATACCCATATTGGAGCAAAAATCCTTGAGGATTCTTAGTTGGTTTTCAATATCATAGGGACTCAACACAAATTCTAATAAATCAACACAAATTCTACCTTAATCTGAAAAAGAGGCAGAAATTCAAAGTCATTTTGCCTAGATAGAAAGTAAAGACATGTTATATTTGTCAATAAGTGGCATGAATACTACAACTAAAAGAAAGGAGATAGATCTTAGCCACTCCGTATTTTGAATAATATCTATATATGTATTCTACATTTCTTAACATCTTATCTCTCTTTTAGTGCATATATAGGACTAGATATATTTCAATAATGTTATATTGGAAGTTGCCCTTCCAAGCTCATTTTTAGGAGGTACTCTTAGTTTGAAAATTTTGGGCATGAAGCCTCTTTTCTATGTAACATTGTTGTGAGCTTTAGATATAGCCTTTATGTTAATGCATATTCCCCAATGTTAATCAAGGGTGCGTGGCAGCATAGTCCCCGCCAAGTTGAATTGGGATAGGAAAAAGTAGCAGAGGCAAATGGAAACTGCAGTGGAGATATGGCAAGCAACATGAAGCATAGGTGGCATCCATGCAGTAAACGACACATGGCCTCTAGAGACCCATTTATTTTTTGAAAGCATATAACATAATACAATTTGTGCATAGTGGAAGATGAAAACTTACGACGACACAAATATGAAAGGAGATAAAAAACAGTTTAGTTTGAAATATACTAAATAAGTTACAAGGTCCTAGAAATTTAAATGCATTTGTCATATAGACTAGTGAAAGATAAAAATGTATGAGGACATAAATATAAAAGGAGATAAAAAAAAAATAGTTTTATTTGAAATGTATCAAAAAATAAAAATCTGTTACATATTCCTGGAAATTTCAATGTGTTTGTTATATAGAATGGGATTGGGGCTCCCATGGACCATAAGAGAAATATGTACAAGAAACAAGACTGTAGAAAGAAGAAGTGGGTGATGGCAGAGTGCAATACCTGGAAAAAAAAAATGAAAGGTATCATTCTTTGGCTAGACATTTCTATTTAAAAAAGTGGGATAACTTGGTTGATAAATAAAACATGATGCGATCCGTAGACTTACAATGATGGTACATATGACCCCTTTTTCTATTTTCTTCCAGATGCCTTTTCATTGATATCATTGACGACTGTTGGAATCGTGGAAACTGCTTGTTTCCTTTCGTCGGCGGCCTGCTTCAATTCCCTTTTGAGCCATTCTTCAATGTAGCTTCTCATTGGGGCGACGTTGATCTCATTCTAGATTTTTATGTTGAAAAGTTCATTTTCTAATTCCCCGAAGTCAATAGAAAGATTACACAAAGCCTGATCAATTTCTTCACTATGTACTTAATAGTCGACTAGCCATTCATCGACATGACCTTGACCATATTCAAGGATGTTGTAAAACTTTTCCAAAGACAACGCCTTAAACATATCAACCTGTTTATCGAATTCTTTCCTAGTTAAGGGCAAGGAGTTGGCGATTAAGTTGGGGTCTTGGAAGTCGTTAGTCCTTCCGGCTAAGTTTATTCTGGACAACCTTGTGAATAATTTTTATTTCTTTGATATGGCTTATTCACATGACTGAACAATGAGATGCAAGTTCTTCACTTTTTCTTTCCAACATGCATTTAATTGACCGATCTGGTTTTTGGATGGAATATCTTGTTGTCTTCTTCTTGTTTCTATCATGTTGTTGACAGTGGTAGCAAAAGGAAGGACCTTGTTTAAATAGAAATGTTCTTTATATTTTAACTCCACCCGCAAATGTTCAAGAAAACTATGTGCCCTGGTTCCAAGGGAAGTCATGGTTTGTGATATTTCCCATGCCTCAGTAACCAGTTCCATTATTTTCTTGATATTATTCTCCACATATCCTCTACAAGATGAGAGGAGGTTGGAGGATCCTTTTAACTTTGCTACAGGGGTGGTAGGCATGGTTACTGCCAAGTGATTGGCAAGCAATGGCATAGGAATCAAAGCCTCTTCCAATTCCTTGACCCGGTCCTTCAGTCTTTCATTCTCGACCTCGATGCATCCAATGGAATCACGAAGTGAATCTGTTCTCTCTATGTGAAGTTGACAGATTTGGGACGGTCGCATGTCACAAGGTTAACCTGTGAACAAGATTTTCCTTTCTTATTTTTTTTTTTTTTTTTCAATAATCAATTTTTTGGACTGGCTGTCAAAAACAACGCTCTGGAACATGAAGGATTCATCTTCATCAAAAAATTTGGTATCGGATATGTCCATTGGATGACTATGCTGGATGGTGTCTCCGTGATGATCAAGGTATCAAAGAAGGCTATCCAAATTAGGCTCAAGTTCCATGTTCTCACTCTAAATTTTGGGCTCTTTCGCTTGTCCCACATTTTTTTTTCTCTTCTTGTCTACCGGAATCTTGTGAGAACTATCAATTTTAGAGTGAGGAGGGTCATTATCTCCTCCTCCATTTGAATAACTTTCAGTTACATTGTTGTTGTCGTGGGCCATTGGAGCAATGCTCCAGGATGTCATACTTTTTGGAGTGTTATTCATCAATTGAACACTCTTGTCACTGGGGCCTTTCCGTTGTTTCCTGTACAATTTAATGTTGCTTTGTAGTGTGTCTAGGTTGCCGATATCAAAAGCAGGAGCATTTCTGCCAGTGTCTATATTTTCAGACAGGTGTTTTTTGAAAAAGCAATCGTCGAAGCCAAGTGTTTGTAAATGTTGTCAAAACATTGTATCGGGTTCGAACCCTCATAGGATTTTAGCATATCTCAGGTTGAAGTTGTTAGAATGTGTTGTGAATTTGTCAATTTTGTTGATGTTTTTCAACACAAAGTCCCCAAATTTTCGAGACAGAGGAATGACCTATTTTTTTATCTTCTCTTGGAATAGATGCAACCAGTAGTTTTATTGATGTGCTGCTTCTGCAACAAACATTTTGTCCACAACGTGACATGGAAGGAGAGCAGGTTTTTCCCTGGAGCCAAAAATCCTTATCACGGAGTAATTATCCAAATGTTCAAGTGTCCCCTTCCTATCCAAAAAACTGGTTGCCTGTTCATATATGCGGGGAGCATCTTCTCCTAACAACAAAACTTTGAAAACAAACACGAAGCCATTAAAAACCTCATAAAAACAGTGGGAAGCCTTGTGCTTCCACAAGGCCTGGTACCGGAAGGTTACTGGGTCAAATTCCTAGTTGACATTCTTGGACAGAGACAGTTCTGGAAACTGACAGCAATGTGCTATCGCGAAAACTAAGTAGGATGAAATATACAATTTCTTTTCCCTTTTGATGCTTGACAATTGGGAACAGATTTCATGGGAAATTAACTTGACCCAATAAAAAATGGCTTGTTCCTTGACTATGAAATAAAAAATATAAAGAGCCATCCAGGAAACAATTGTTGTGGAATCTTGTCCTGTTATTCTTGTAAAGAGCCAGGCAATTTCGCAGAATGGATTTCTAAATGAACTAACCTACAAGCTTGTGATATCTTCAGGAATGACAATCAGGTATTCCAATAAATGGGGTAAGAGGTCCAACCCGTTATTATCCTTTGCTAGAAACTGTTTGCAATATTCTCCTCCAAACGTCAATGTTGGCTCCGACAATCTTAACATCTGGCGGAAGACCCGAGGTGACAAAGAAACAGAAGAGTGGTCCCATAGTGGAATAATTATTTTGTCTGAAATAAATTTATCGGCGCACCAAGAGACCAACTCCTTACAGTAAAAAAATTTAGGGACACATCCTGCACGAGAAATCCCAGAGGTCCAAACTACTTCGTTCTGGGCGACAGGCGTTGAGTAATAAGAATATTCCCTAGACCACTGGAAGTTTTGGTCCTCGTGCCCGAAGATGTTCACTGTATCTCCACAGAACTGTTGTCGAGATGATGCCATAGGTTTATGAAAACATTGGTTTTCTCTAGATGATGGTTGAAATGAGCAGTTGGAGCGAATAATGTAACTCTCCGCAAAATCTTGGTTAAATTCTTATGAATGGGAAAGCTCCTCAAGCCTTTTGTTGATTAATGACAATATGTATGGGTGGTGCATGATGAACTGTTAGCAGTAAATCTTACTTATTGCATGTCTAGAAGTGCGAAGGTGGCAGGTACAGTGAAGAGAAATTAAGAATTGGAGGTTTCGTGAACGTGCCAAGCCGAGGACGTGTGAATGACATTTCATGATTTTTAAATCAACACTCGGAAGGGATAATATAACCCCCCCTTAAATCTTGGTTTAATGTGTATTAATAGGAGATCTCCTCGAGCCTTTCGCCCATCAATGACAATCTATACGGTTCCTGCATGATGAGTTGTTAGAATGAAATGTCAGTAATTGCATATTTAGAAACAAGATATAT
>ML805504.1:115494-131475 GCA_009831015.1 Picea engelmannii
ATAAGTTGGAAGGGATTCAAAATAGGGTTACGGGGGATACTCAGGAGAGGCGAGTGTTCCACGGTCAAATTTTATGTATCATAATTTTTTACTGCAAAACGTGTAAAATGGAAGAGATCATGATGGGCTAGTTCAGTGGTCGGTTTGTATATTTGCGGAATTCTGGGGTAGTGGCTAAGTATGACAATGAGAAACAATCAGTCGGACTCATTTTCGAAATCAAAGATTGAGGATTTCGTGAACATACCAACCCGATGATGCACAACTGACATTCCATGATGTTTGACATTAACACTCGGAAGGAATAATATAACCATCCAAAAATTTTGGTTTATGCGTATTAATGGAAGATTTCCTCAATTTCTGGTGTAGAATTCACGCTTGCTAATTGCATACCTTGAAATAAGATCTTATATATAATTGGTAATTTCTAATTGGAAAAGGGCATGGGCACATGGAACAACGATTAGGAATTGGATATTTCTTGAACCCACCAAGCCGATGATATGCGAAAGAAATTCGAAGAAATGGCGAAGTATGGAAAGTGGATGGGCACACTTCAAAATGGGGTGACAATAGTCCCATAGGAGATATCAGGACCCGATGGTCAAATTGTATGTCTCGGAAGTTTTCAGTGCAAAATGTACTATATATATATAAACATTTTTTTATTATAGACAAGTGCTAAGGTCAGGGAGATGAGGGAGAGAAAGGAACGAATGTCAAGGTCTGAAAAGTGGTTGGACGATATTCAAAATAGGGTTACGGGGGATACTTAGGAGAGGCGAGTGTCCCACGGGCAAATTTTATGTATCAAAATTTTTTACTGCAAAATGTGTAAAACGGAAGAGAGCATGATGGAGCAGTTCAGCGGCCGGTTTGTATATTTGCAGAATTCCAAGAAAATGGCTAAGTATGGAATAGGGAAACGATCAGTCGGACTAGTTTTCAAAATCGAGGATTGAAAATTTTGTGAACAGACCAACCCGACGATGCGCAAATGACATTCCATGATGTTTGAAATTAACAATCAGAAGGGATAATATAACCATCCGGAAATTTTGGTTTTATGCGTATTAATGGGAGATTTCCTCAAATCCTGGTTTAGCATTAACGCTTGCTAATTGCCTACTTAGAAATAAGATCTTATATATAATTGCTAATTTCTAATTACAAAAGGGCGCAGGCACATGAAACAATGACTAGGAATTGGATATTTCTTGAACCCGCCAAACCGACGGTCTACGAAAGAAATTCGAAGAAATGGCGAAGTATGGAAAGCGGATAGATAGGCTTCAAAATGAGTTCACAATAGTTCCACAAAAGACATGAGGACCCAACGATTAAATTGTATGTCTCAGAAGTTTTTCAGTGAAAAATGTGTACCACGGAAGAGAGCATGATAGGTAGACTATAATACGAAAGATGGTATGATCTGAGTTTGGTTGTAAATTTGTATATTGCAGAAGTCACAGTACTATTTGAAGTTCATGGAACAATAGAAGTTCAATCTATATCCCACCTACCGAGAATCCATGGTCATAGAAGTGACTGGGTATGGAATGGGGAAGTGGTCAGTCGATGTCGCAATATAAGAGCATGAGTGCAAACGTGAACCCGCAAGTCCGCCTACCCGCGCAGCCAGACATTTTCGAAAAAATGAATAAGTGACAAGAAAGATAAAGTTCAGGGAAATAGAAACAAATATTTGGCTAAGCATAGAAGACGAAAAAGAAGGGCTAATATATTTACATCTGTAACAAATATCCCATTTCCTGCCAATATATATACTTGGAAAGAAGTGTGAAGGTGGCGGGCATAGAAAACAATGACTAGGACTATGATCCACGAGTTTACTTGGTTCTTGGTTGTATGCTTCGTCTGTCAGTTTGTATATCGCAGAACTTTGAGTGTTGTTTGCAGGACATGGAACAATATAATTGCATTTTTTTATCGAACCAGCCCGCAAGTCTGCCTGTCAATTTGTATAGTGCAAAACTTTGGGTGTTGTTTGTAGGACACAGAACTATAGAGGACATTATTTTCCATTTAATATAACATTTGTGATGAAAATGTAGTATGTGGCTCATTTTATCACTTTTCCATCCGTAAATAATCGTAATCTTGAGCCCACCAGCCTTGGAGTCTGTCTATCAATTTGTATATCGTGGAACTTTGAGTGTTGTTTGGAGGACACAGAACAATAGAAGTGTAATGTTGAGCTATCTAGCATGCAATTTCGCTTGTAAATTTGTATATCATGAAAAATTTGGTGTTACTTGTAGGACACAAAACAATAGAGGCCCAATTTAGACAAAGGGGAAGTGCTCGGTCGAAACGCGTGAATCCGCCAACTTGCATAGCAAGGCATTTTTGAAAAAAAACGATTTAAGCAACCAGAAAGAGAAACTACAGGGGATAAAAGATTGGGAAAATAGAAAGTCGGAAGGAAATTTTTGTAATCGCGAATTGGTTTCAAACAAGCCCCATTGTTGCAAAACCATCATTTTCTAGTAATTTTTAGCAAATGCTTTGTTGAAGATCAGATTTTATTGCAACTTGTGGGTGTAAGTGTGTTCTTGATACATTCTTCCATGACTGTAACATATTAACTTAAGTATTAAACTTCTTGCATTATGGGTTGTTAGCATTAAAGATTAATAATTGCATGTCTAGAAACAAGAATGACAATTTTGCTACAACATTGTGATATGGTATTGCTATGGTCTATCTGCATTGCAAATAGAATTGAACGTTGGTTTGAAACTGTGTGTAATCCATTTTTTGTTTGCATAAAATCCTGGTGGATCGACACGGTACATTGTCATATAATTGTTAGATTCTCCATATTAGAACAAATTACCTAAGAAAATACAATATCGAAGAACTACAAGACTACCGAACCACGAGAATGAGAAGAGGCGTTAAATCTAGAAAAGAAGCAACAACGAAGACTCCAAGGAATTTTTTTTTAATAGAAAATCCATTTAAAAGAAAAAAAAAGAACATCGAGTATTGTACATCTATCCTTAGAAATTGGACCTAGATATTTGGGCCAAAAAATCAAATGTATCTTCCACAAACATAGGCAAAGGATCCACAACATGCAGGATCCATCGAGATTCTCTTCAACATGCATACAAAACTGATTACCATGCCTTTTTTTTAGGAAATCCTTGCATTTTTCTCCTCGATGGATCATCCTATGGTAAAGTTGATAGTTTTCAGAAGCTTCCCATGAGGAAGAAGATGAAAAACATTGTAGGGAAAATGGAATAGCCCTTAATTGAAAGTTAGGACACACCAAGAAACCGCCTCTCCACAATCGAAAAAATTCAGGGACATAGGTTGCACGTGCAATTTCAGAGGCCCAAATCAGTTCATTTTGGGTGGAAGGATATGACTAGTAGAAATATGCCTTGCACCAATGGGAGTTCTGGTCCTCATTCCCAAAGATGTTAATTGTATATCCAGAGAAAAGGACACTAGTCCTGTAATTGAATATTTTTTTGTCTTGAAATATATCTCCGGGAGAAACAACATATCATTTCCTTACAATGAAATTCTTTTGCCCATAACAGACTAATTTGGACCTTTGGAATTCCTACTTTCGAGATGAAAAGAGGCTATTGCGTTCAGCGTCGGTTTCTTTTATGAAACTCCTTATTTTGGTGTTGTCAGGCCAACCATCACTGAGCTGGGAAGTTTCAACTGTTATGGTTGATTTCAATTTGGGCACAGTAGTGGGAACAATCTCTGCATTTCCATCATCCATTGTCGTATCATCGTCCATCAGATCATATTCTTCCATCTCGGAATCCATGGCATCAACCTCTACGCCAACCATCAATGCAATTGGGCAGGTTCTCTGAGCAGGCAGGGTTGCCTTGGAATTATTTGGCTTGAAATATATTTCTCAATGTACCAAGGGACCATCTCCTTTTTTTCTCCTGGGCATAGGGAGATGAGTAGTAATAATATTCCCTGGAATACTCGAACCTCTGGACATCATGCCCGAATGTGTTTACTGTATCTGGACAGAACTACTGCCACAATTTAACAAGAATTTCCATTTGATCCAGACGATGTTTGAAATGAAAATTGGGGAGGGATAATATAACCCTCCACAAATCCTGGTTTAATGTGTATCAATGGAATATAAACTCAAGCCTTTCGCTGATCAATGACAATCTCCAGGGTTCATTCCTAATGAGTTGTTACCATTAAAGCTCACTAATAGCATATTTAGAAAAAAGTGTGAAGGTGGCGATGATGACGAAGAGTGATTAAGAATTAGATATTTCCTAAAGGCGCCAACTAGCTAGCGTACGAAAGAGATTGCATCATGTTTGAAATGAATACTTGGAAAGGATAACACTCTTCTCTGCAAATCTTGGTTTAATTCATAGTAATGAAAAATCTTCTCCAGCCTTTTGGACATTAATGGCAATCTTAACGGTTCTTGCAAGATGAGCTACTAGCATTAAAGCTTAATAATTGAGTATATGTAAATAAGTACGAAGGTATCAATGATGTCGAAGAGCGAGGAAGCATTGTACATTTCGTCCACCCGCCAACCCGCAAAACAGATTCGAAGAAATGCCCAAGTATGGAAAGCGGTCGAGCGGGTTACAAAAAAATGGGTCAGAATATATACCTAGGAGACGTGAGGGACTGATGCTCATATTTCATCTCAGTGACAGATTTCGGCCGTTAATTTGTATGTCGCGGAATTTCGGGTGTTGTTTGTGCATAGGGGAACACTGGAAGCACAATGTCGAGAGGGAAATTTGTATATTTCGGAACTTCGAGCTGTATATAAAAGAATGAGACATTCGAAAAAAAAGACCAAGTAAACAGAAAGAGAAAGAATACAATATGAAGGTGAATTTGTTTGCTAATTTGTAAATCGTGGACGTTCAGGTGTTATTTGCAGGTGGCAGAACAATGGAAACGCAATGTTGAACCCGCCTATGTGGGAACCCATGATTCAAAAAGGTTGTTCAGTATTAAACGGGGAAGCAGTTGATCAGGCTAGTGATATAAAAGTAACAATGGAAATCTGAAGACGTGAATCCACCAAATATTGTACCTAGACATTTTTCGAAAAATGAGTAAGTAAATAAAGGGAAAGCAGAGGGCAAAAGAAAAAGCAAATGGCAATTTTCGGAAGCGGGAATTGTTGTAAGAAAGAACCATTGATGGTCTTAATAGTAACTATGGAGTGCATTAAACATGTTAACATGGTATTCAATCAAGGAATATATACAGCGAGCGATGCTTATAGTTTGTAAGATCTATTTGTATAAGAGAAGCATCAGAAAGTTACAAGAAAATCAATTTTTGGATGTTTAAGTAAAGTTTGCATATTGTTAGCTTCACCATAAGTATAACAATGACGAATTTGAATTTTAATGTCCTCTCGTTCAAATAATTGTTCCATTAGACTTCACATAGTATATATTCTTATATTTCAATATGTTTGCTAATTTGTAGATCGTGGAATCATGGGTGTTGTTTACAGGTGGCAGAACAATGGAAATGCAATATTGAACCCGCCTATCCGGTAACTCGCCTATTTGAAAAACCACGACCCAAAAATTTTGTACCATATGAAACGGGGAAGCGGTTGGTCAGGTTGGTGATATAAAAGTAACCAAAATATGAAGACGTGAATCTGCCAACTTTCACACCTAGAAATTTTCTGAAAAACGAGTAATGCATACTAAATATGTACTTCTATAAAGTATGGACATGAGATTTTATAGATCATGTATGGATCTCGCATTCCATACTTAGCCACTTTTTGGATCACGAGTTCTTAGGCTAGAGAGCTCAAAATTGGGCCTCTATTGTTCTGTTCCCTACAAATAATACCCATAATTCTGCGATATACAAATTGACAAGCGAAATTGCGGGCTAGCTGGCTCAACATTGCACTTCTATTGTTATGTGTCCTCCAAACAACACTTAAAGTTCCACGATATACAAATTGACAGACGAACTCCAGGGCTGGCGGGCTCAAGATTGTGATTGTTTACGGATGGTTATCCCTATCAACTATCTAACATTATCTAAAAACATTATTTTCAATACTAAATTATTAATATTAAATATTGATATTGTACAATTTAATTAGACAAAAAAGTTTGTACAATATGAAACGGGGAAGTGGTCAGTCGAGCTGGTGATATAAAAGTAAGTGAAATCTAAAGACGTGAATCTGCCAACTTCCACATCTAGAAATTTTCCGAAAAACGAGTAATACATACTAAATATGTACTTTTATAAAGTATGGGCATGATATTTTATAGAGCATGTATGGATATCGCATTCCATACTTAGCCACTTTTTGGATTGCGGGTTCTTGGGCTGGTGGGCTCAAAATTGGGCCTCTATTGTTTTGTGTCCTACAAATAGCACCCAGAGTTCCACGATATACAAATTGACAGGCGGACTTAAAATTTTTTCCAAAAAACGAGTAATACATACTAAATATGTACTTTTATAAGGTATGGATTTGATATTTTATAGAGCATGTACGGATCCCGCATTCCATACTTAGCCACTTTTTGGATCGCGGGTTCTCAAGCTAGCGGGCTCAAAATTGGGCCTCTATTGTTCTGTGTCTTACAAATAGCACCCAGAGTTTCACGATATACAAATTGACAAGCATAATTGTGGGTTGGTTGGCTCAACATTGCAGTTCTATTGTTTTGTGTCCTCCAAACAACACTCGAAGTTCTGCGATATACAAATTGACAGATAGACTCCAGGGCTAGTGGGATCAAGATTGTGATTGTTTATGGATGGTGATCCCTATCAACTATCTAACATTATCTACATTATTTTCAATACTAAATTATTAATATTAAATAATGATATTGTACAATTTAATTAGACAAAAAAGTTTGTACAATATGAAATGGGGAAGCAATCGGTCGGGCTGGTGATATAAAAGTATGTGAAATTTGAAGACGTGAATCTGCCAACTTCCACACTTAGAAATTTTTCAAAAAATGAGTAATACATACTAAATATGTACTTTTATAAAGTATGGACATGAGATTTTATAGAGCATGTATGGATCCCTCATTCCATACTTAGCCACGTTTTGGATCACGGATCCTCGAGCTGGTGGGCTCAAAATTGGGCCTCTATTGTTCTGTGTCCTACAAATAGCACCCATAGTTCCACGATATACAAATTAACAGGCGGACTTGCGGGCTGGCTGACTCAACATTCCACTTCTATTGTTCTGTGTCCTCCAAACAACATTCGGAGTTCCACGATTTACAAATTGACATATGAACTTGAGGGTTGGCAGGCTCAATATTTTGATTTTTTACGGATGGTGATCCCTATCAAGTATCTAAAATTATCTAAAAACATTATTTTCAATACTAAATTATTAATATAAAATATTGATATTGTGCAATTTAATTACATAAAATTATTAAAGGATGTTAAATATCTTATTTAAAAGAAAAAACCCGCATATTTGGAAACTCGCGATCCAAAAAGTTTGTACAATATGAAATGGGGAAGCAGACGGTCGGGCTGGTGATATAAAAGTAAGTGGAAATCTGAACACGTGTATCCGCTAACTTCCGCACCTAGAAATTTTCTGAGAAACGAGTAATACATACTAAATATGTACTTTTATAAAGTATGGACATGATATTTTATAGATCATGTATGGATCCCTCATTCCATACTTAGCCACATTTTGGATCGTGGGTTCTCAGGCTAGCAGGCTCAAAATTGGGCCTCTATTGTTTTGTGTCCTACAAATAGCACCCAGAATTTTGTGATATACAAATTGACAGGCAGACATGCGGGCTGGCTGGCTCAACATTACACTTCTATTGTTCCCTATCCTCCAAACAACACTCGGAGTTCCGTGATATACAAATTGAAAGACGAACTTCAAGACTGGCGGGCTCAATATTGCGATTGTTTACTGATGGTCATCCCTATCAACTATCTAACATTATCTAAAAACATTATTTTCAAATAATAAATTATTAATATTAAATATTGATATTGTACAATTTAATTACATAAAATTATTAAAGGATGTGAAATCTCTTATTTTCAAAAAAATGAAGGAAACAAAACGAAGCTTTTTAAACTCTATCACCGCAAGCATAAAAATGACCAATTTGAATTTTAAGGGCCTCTTGTTGATATGATGGCACAATTGCACTTCGCACAGTATATATTCGTTTATTTCAAAGTATTCCAGGAGATTAATTTTACCAAGTTCATTGATCAAGGAAAAGTGCTAAAACAAGTGACATACTACATTTGCATCACAACTCCATACAAATTGGTAGGCGGACTTGCGGGCTAGCTGGCTAAACATTTGCAATTCTATTGTTCCATGTCCTCCAAACAACACTCGGAGTTCCACGATATACAAATTGACAGACGAAGCATACAACCAAGAACCAACTAAACTCCAAATAGGCCACAAGCAAGATCCCACAAGGTTCCATAGAGCAACACACATCGACCTTTGCATCAAACAATTTGATATACAAAGAAAACACATCGCGGCATTGGATTTCTCTTACATATGGTATATGTTCCCACGAGAAAATAACCGGGGCCATGGCATATATGGGGTTTGTTGCCATGCTTCCCATTTTTGGACCAAACAATCTTATGCGCATGCAATCTCAAGTACTCGAGTCCGACGAACATTCATTTGTGTGTTGAAGAAATATTACAGAGATACATGAGATATTCTCGTTTCATGCCAAAGCTTCATATGTTTTTTTTTTCTTACTTTTTTTTTCTTCTTCTTCAGTTGATATGCAATATTGCATTGTCCTCATTTAAAGTAAATTTGTTGTGTATCTGAAAGTCCCACAACATGTAGACATTGCTTTCCTTTTTTTGTAGGTATGCTTCATATGACAATTCTGCCGACCTAGGAAGCACATCTTGTAACAGAGGTTTCCTAATTGTACAATGCACGTTTTTGTTTCTCACAATTTGGATGACATCATTGAGGCAATGTCCTTATATATATGGACATTTTTCACCGCATCACAGACAATCAATCATATCATCACTTATCAAAGTAGAAGAAGAAGCAGGAGAGTTTCATTTTGCACAAACTGTCTCAAAGGGGGTCGAGTACGCATTCATCACAACCAAAACACCTTCAACCTAGAAACAAGAGCATAGGAATTAATACATTGAACAATATAACACACAACTGCACCCCCCTCCTTAAAAAAAAAATAAAAAATAAAACAAGCCGCAGAAATTTGGTGAAGGCTATTTGTATAAGAAAAGTGAGGGTGATTTTGTGGATGTATATGCACAACAGTTGTAGAGCTAGCTAGTTTTTTCATATCATGTACTATGTTTTCTCGCAACTCTGTTACAAATGTTTTTTGGGTTGTGCGAAAGATCCTTTATCTGACATCCCTTTTCTTTGTTATATTTGTTGAGATTTGTACCTTGGGAGGTGTTCCCCATGTGCTTTTGACCTCCTTAGCACATGAGGGAAGGACATGACACTTTGTACCTAGTATGTTTGTCTATTTTCACTTTGACTTTGGTTAAAGTGAAATTTGGTCACTTTTGGCATAAAGTGATTATTAATTCACAAAGGGGTGAATTTGGAGACATAAGTGGACTTAGGAAACTTAAACCAAAAGTGGGTTTATGATTTAGGGATGCATGGGGAGATCTCAACCCTTGATCAGATTGAATCTCCACCATCCATTTCTAGGTTTCCTAATTTTGGTCTAAGAGGGTGCAAAGGGTCTAAGGAGGGCGTATTCTTCATGGAGAGTTTCGATTGTTGTGAGAGGAGCACTTGAGCTATGGAGATGAGATCAATTGCAAGAGGAGTTGTGAGGGAGGCTACTAGCATTCCTTGTGGGAGGCTTGGAGAAGCTTTCTTCATTTATTTACTGGAGCTATTCTACATTTGAGAGGGGTGCATTAGCTTGGTAGGCTGATTCATTCCTGGTAGGATATCTAGCCATCAAATTGCAGTGAGGTTAGTTGCAGAGTGAGGAAATCTACTGGAGCTTCATTCTTGTGGAGGAGTTTTCTGATCTGACATCACAGTTGGCAGTTGGCAGTTGGAGCAGATTCAGTGGTTCTAGCAGTTTGCATGAGGTGCACACCATTCTGGGGTGCATTATGTGGATTTGAGCTTGTATATATTCTCTGTTGGAGTTGCTATTGTAACAAGTTCTATCTTGTATTGTGTTTACTATAACCCTTCATTTTCTTTCTTCATATATACACATAGATCTCAAACTGGTTTTCCCCGGGGGGGTTTGTCCAGGGTCATGTTGACCAAAAATACCTGTGTCTACAAATGCATGATATTAGTTCTTAGATATGTTCATAATCAACTATAAACGATGTATTAGGTGTGTTATGTTTATTTGAGTTGCATGTACTAATTTTTATGACAAAAACGACATGCTAGAGCACCCAAATTGAGAACATAACCATAACAAAACAACTTGAAAGTATTCAAACTGTTGACTATTATAAAACAACAGAAAACTAAACAAGAAGACAGTGAAACTTAGAGCCTTCCTTTGGTCAAAGACGGACCAAGAAAGCAAGTTGATAGGACTTGGAATTTTCACATGGTATCAGAGCTTCGGTGGCTGATTTTTGGGACAGTTGGGACAACATATTGATTGGCTTCCATATACTTCTTTCTGACAGATTTTGAGGATAGCCATTGACTCCTTTAGTGGTTGTTAGAGGGAAGAATTTTTCAGAGGATTTTTTGGGCAGTTTGGACACTTTGAGATCAGTCTCTTTTCACACCTACGCAGTAGGAGTGAGGCTGATTTTTTGTGACCTCTTTTCACACCCATTTTGTTGGGAGTGAGGTCAGAGGACATTGTCTCTTTTCACACCTATGTTGACAGGAGTGAGACAATGTGTTCCTTGGCAGAGAAACATCAGTTGGGGATTGCAGATTGGCAGTGATGTTAGCATCTCAAATGCGAGTTGAGGACAAGCTAGCTGGGACTAGCAATTGGTCGTCGTGGAAGGAGAGGATGATCTTCATCTTGGAGGACCTCAAACTATGGGATATAGTCGAGGCGGTTGTTCCCCCCATTCCTATCACTTCTCCCTCTTTGGTGGCAGAGTTCAAGAAAAGGAACAACAAGGCGAAGAGGACTATTTCTGATGCAGTTTGGGATCACATTATACCCCATTTGATGGGGAAGGCTCATGCACATGAGATGTGGGCATATTTATGCAAACTATATGAGAGCTCAAATGAGAACCAAAAGATGGTTCTTCATGACCGACTCAGAGGCATTCTCATTCTCAAGGATGAATCAGTGACTTCATTCCTTGGTAGATACACTCAGATCAGAGACGAGCTTCGAGCCGTCAGTGAGGTTGTTGAATCCAACTCTTTGGTGAGGCAAGATTTGAATAGCTTCACCAAACCATGGGGTCCATTTGTACGTGGCATAGTTTCCAGAGAGGTCTTACCTGCATGGGAGAGGTTGTGGGATGACATCATCCAGGAGGAGATCAGATTAGCATCAAAGGTTTATGCACAGAGGCAACAACAATAGAAATAGACTGGTCAGGGTGAGGATGATATTTCTCTTTGGGCAAAGGGAAAGAAGAAGGCCGACCGAGGTAGTCGGCAAGTTCCTAAGACTGGGGGCCAGCCACAGAGGAGTGGAGGACTAGAGAGAAATAGTGGTCAGGGCAATGGTTAGGGTAGAGATATGAGCAAAGTGAAGTGCTTTGTTTGTAAGAAGTTTGGGCACTATGCTGGACAATGTCCTAATAGGAAGAAGAAGAAGGGTGGTATAGTGGCTATAGTAGAGGAGGCAAACTTTCAGACTCAGTTTTAGAGAGAGTGTGCTTTTCATATATGTTGCAATTCGGTTGAGTCATCACCATGTATTTGGTATATTTATAGTGGGGCATCAAGCCACATGAATGGAGTTCAAGAGCATTTTTCTGATCTTAGAAGCACTGAGGTCAGGATAGATATTTCTCTTGGAGATGACAGAGTAGTCACAGTTGTTGGGATTGGCATAGTTGCTTTTAGGAGAGAGAACTTGCCACCTATATCGTTCATTGATGTTCTTTTCGTCCCTGGGATGAAGAAGAACTTGATTTCAGTTTCCACCCTCCAGGATAGAGGTCTTGAGGTTACATTCAGAGGCACCAAGGTATTGATTCATCCTTGGGGGTCTTCACTAGACTCAGGACAGGTGATTGGAGTGAGAGATGGGGATCTGTACAAATTACTTTTTCAGCCACTTCTTGCATTGGTGGCTAGTAGCGACAGCAACAGACAGTTGTGTGAGTTATGGCATCGTAGGATGGCCCACCTACATCATGGGACTCTTGGAGGGCTGAGAGAGGTTGTGATCAGAGTGCCACAGATCAACATAAAGAATCAGGATGTTTGCAAAGGGTGTGCGCTTAGCAAGTTCACCAAGGTACCGTTTCCCACAGTGACAGTAGGTTAGCTGGGATACTAGATTTAGTACGCACGGATGTGTGTGGGCCCATGACTCGAAAGTCCTTGAGTGGTTGTGAGTATTATCTCACATTTATTGATGACTACTTGAGGAAGGCTTGGATCTATTTCCTAAAGGCCAAGAGTGAGGTCTTCGCACGGTTCCAAGAGTTCAAATCTCTTGTGGAGAACTAGTTGGGAAAGGGGATCAAAGTCTTGCGGTCGAATAACGGGGGAGATTATTCCTCGAGACAGTTTTTAGACTTCTATGCACAGCATGGAATCAGGAGACAAATGACCATACCTTACAACCCCTAGCAGAACGGGGTTTTGCGAGAGGAAGAACCGAGCTATTACTAGTGCAGTGAGATCCATGCTGCATGATTAGAGTTTTCCTTTGTATTTGTGGGTAGAGGCATGTGCTACTACAGTTTATCTACAGAACAAGAGCCCCCATAGGATTTTGGGGAAGATGACTCCTGATGAGGCCTTCACTGATAGGAGGCTCGATGTCAAGCATATTAGGATCTTTGGATGTTCGACTTTCTCTCATGTCCCCTCGGAGAGGAGGACAAAGCTAGACCCCACAACCCAGTAGGGGATTCTAGTTGGATACTCAAAGGTGTCGAAAGCCTATCGCATCTACATTTCGTAACTTAGGAAAGTGGTGGTGAGAAGAGATGTTAGATTTGAGGAGGATAGGGCTTTTCCGAGATCTCTTGAGTCGAGAGTTGGAGTTGAGGATGATGCAGAGTTGCTAGTTGCAGTCTCAGAGGGAGAACAACCTCAACAGTCAGGTACGCCAGTATCAGGGGTGACAGGGTCACCATGCACAACTTCAGGGTCACAATCAGAGCATGTTCAGTTAGATGGGGCACATACTTCAGAGGGAGTACAGACTTCGGGATCGCAGAGTGTTGAGGTGAGTCCTGAGGCCATTACTCTTGGTAAGAGAGACCTTATTTCTCCATTGACCACTTCAAGGAAGAGGATACCTAGATGGTTTCAGGAGACCCTGAAGGATTCCATAGAGAATTTAAGGGATCCCAAGAGTCATATTAGATAGAGGAGGCCACCAGTCATATTGGGAGCATACTTAGCACTTGTGACGAGTATCAGGGATATTGAGCCACAGACTTTTCCACAGGCAGTGGATCATCAGGTCTAGAGAGAGGCCATGGTCGAGGAGTATGACTCCATTGTGCATAATGATGTCTGGGATGTGGTTCTGAGGCTAGTGGGGAAGTCGGTTGTGACTTCCAAGTGGTTGTACAAGACCAAGATTGCTGCAGATGGGAGCGTGGAGAAACACAAGGCTCATTTTGTGGCACGAGGCTTCTCACAGATTGAGGGAGTCGACTATGATGAGACTTTCGCACCAGTTGCGAGATACACTTCTATCAGGACTATCATTTCCATAGTAGCAGAGTTGGGTTGGCGCATTCATCAGATGGATGTGAAAACTGCATTTATGAATGGATTTATTGAGGAGGAGGTGTACATAGAGAAACCATAGGGTTTTGAGGTGAGTGACAGGGAGACTCACATGTGCCTTCTGAGAAAGGCACTATATGGATTGAAGAAATCTCCCCGAGATTGGTATTCACAAATTGATACTTATTTGCTTCAGATGGGCTTCGAGAAGAGCGATGCTGATCCAAACGTCTATTTCATCATTAGGGGTGAGGACACGCTCATTCTCATTTTGTATGTGGATGATATATTCATTACTAGAGCTGAGGATCTCATAGATGAGTGCAAACTAGAACTTGCATCAAAGTTTGAGATGAGTGATATCGGATTGATGCACTACTTTCTAGGTATGGAGGTATGGCAGGAGGAGGGTCACATATTTCTCGGGCAGGGGAAGTATGTAGCAGATATTCTGAGTAGATTTTAGATGGAGGACTACAGTCCTATGTCTACACCTATGATCACCAACTAGAAGAAGCTTAGTGCTTCAGATAGCCAGTTGGTAGATTCCACATCATACAGGCAGTTGATCGGTTCACTTATGTATCTAGTTAACACCAAACCAGATATATGTTTTGCCGTGAACACACTCAGCCAGTACATGGTTGAGCCGAGGAGTGTTCACATGGTTGGGGAAAAACACATCTTGAGATATGTTGTTGGGATAGTGGACTTTGGCCTAGACTATGTCAGGGGAGATGGAGTTAGTTTGGTTGTCTACATAGATTTAGACTGGGCAGGATGTGCTGCTGACAGGAAAATCACCTTATGGTGCTACTTCAGTTTAGGGTCAGGACTTGTTTCTTGGTTCAGCTAGAAGAAGAGGTCAGTTTCTTTGAGTTCGACCGAGGCAGAGTACATGGTAGCCAGTCAGGCAAGTTGTGAGGCCATTTGGCTTCGCAAGATGTTGGTTGGTTTATTCGATCAGGAGATGTCTCTGACTGTCATTCACTGTGATAATCAAAGTTGCATAAAACTCTCTGAGAATCCAGTGTTTCATGACTGATCAAAGAATATTGAGATCATATACCACTTCATTCGTGACTGGGTTCAGAGAGGGGTAGTTCAGTTGCAGTATATATCTACAAATGATCAGGTAGCAGATATACTCACCAAGGCCTTGCCACGGGGCAAGCATGTCTTCTTCAGAGACAAGATGGGCTTGGTGAGGAACACCTTCCTCAGTAAGAGGGAGTGTTGATATTTGTACCTTGGGAGGTGTTCCCCATGTGTTTTTGACCTCCTTAGCACATGAGGGAAGGACATGACACTTTGTACCTAGTACTTTTGTCTATTTTCACTTTGACTTTGGTTAAAGTGAAATTTGGTCACTTTTGGCATAAAGTGATTATTAATTCACAAAGGGGTGAATTTGGAGACATAAGTGGACTTAGAAAAGTTAACCCAAAAGTGGGTTTATGATTTAGCGATGCATGGGGAAATCTCAACCCTTGATCAGATTGAATCTCCACCATCTATTTCTAGGTTTCCATTTTGGTCTAAGAGGGCGCAAAGGGTCTAAGGAGGGCACATTCTTCATGGAGAGTTTTGCTTGTTGTGAGAGGAGCACTTGAGCTATGGAGATGAGATCAGTTGCATGAGGATTTTTGAGGGAGGCCGCTATCATTCCTTGTGGGAGGCTTGAAGCAACTTGCTTCATTTATTTACTGGAGCTATTCTACATTTGAGAGGGGCGCATTAGCTTGGAAGGATGATTCATTCCTGGTAGGATATATAACCATCAGATTGCAGTGAGGTCAGTTGCAGAGTGAGAACATCTACTGGAGCTTCATTCCTGTGGAGGGGTTTTTCGATCTAACATCACAGTTGGTAGTTGGAGCAGATTCAGTGGTTCTGGCAGTTTGCATGAGTGGTGCACCATTCTAGGGCACATTCTGTGGATTTGAGCTTGTATATCTTCTCTGTTGGAGTTTCTATTGTAATAGGTTCTATATTGTATTGTGTTTACTGTAGCCCTTCATTTTATTTCTTCATATATACACATAGATCTCAAA